>CM073121.1:7824844-7852344 GCA_037039145.1 Fundulus diaphanus | reverse complement strand
CCTTCATCTGTCATCTATCAATCCTTCATTTATTATCCATCCATGTCTGTCTAAATGATGACCATCCAGTGAATTTTGGATTCAGCATAAAGGGACTTTTAATCCCTGTATGGAATTTAAGTTTATGTGAAGGAACATTGGGACAAGGGAGCAGCAGCTGTGGTTTGAATCCGCCAACATGTCTTGTTCTTTAGCTGATGATGTTGTCACCTTCTTACAGCTACCAGGGCCCTCTGTTGGAGGATGGAGCCCTGGATTCTGCCGTCATCGGAGGAGCGGCCTCCCCAGAGTTCACCAAGCTCTGCGCTTGGATCATCTCAGAGCTCAGACTGTATCACAAGCTGGAGGAAAACGTCCACGCTACTAACTGTGAGTTTAATAGAATCCCTCTGAAATTAGTGGCTGCTGTAGCGGGGCTCCACAGCTAGCACCTGACTTTTTCAGCTATGTGCATGACCACAACAATCTGAGGAACCTACATTTTTAATAGCTCCCCTACCAACATGATGCCTTTCACGTCCCATTATTTCCAGATGGACTGACAGTCATGTAAATATTGGGACAGGATTTAAAGTAGATGGTTCTTCATTTCAGTTTTTGCACAAAGATAAATTTGAGGGGAAAAAAATTAAATATCGTAGGGCTGGACGATAATTCAATAACAATATATATCGATCAATAGATGTGTGGCGCAATAGGAAAAAAAAAGGGTCGATAAAAGTTCGATATAGAGAAAGGTTTCCTTCCTTCCTTTCAGCCTATCATATTAGTTGATGCTACAGTCACTACTTCCTCTCAACCAATCGTAATCGCAGACCCAGGCACGCCGTCACAAAGCGCCGCCCTCTCAAACCACAACGCAGAGGACGTGAATATGTTGCAGCAAGGAGAGGCAGAAGAAATTGTCCTAAAATGGGGTTTTACTAGTTCGCCAGTTTGGCAATGTTTCGGTTATAGCATGTCTGGCAGAAATAAACCACAGTGATTTGTAAAATTTGCAAGGAACCGGTAAAAACAAAGTCTGGTAACACACCTGACTTGTTTCATCACGTAAGCCGCTCACATCCGCAGCAACGCGAGCTGCGTCAGCCCCGGTGTTGTGCGAAATTCAGCTCCCATGTGAAAATCTGTTCCCCCTGTGTCGGGAGCGCGCATTGCAGCCATTTTCACGGCGCTTCTTATTGATTTGTCGGTAAAACAACTCACATAATCATGTCAAGGTTGTAACATTCAGTTTACTGTTTACAAAATTGTAAAATAAAAACGCGGTCTTTCAGGCAGCTGAAATATCCATTTTCTCCTCTCCTCCCCCCATAACTTTGGGAAATAAAGAGCAACTGTTTCCAAATTCTCAAAAATTATATGTGATAGCATGTAGTATACTAGAAATTTCCTTAATCCAGTAATCTGTCATATTTTACATTACAACGGGATTTACCAGAAAGTCTACACTCTCGTCTTTTCAGGAAGTCTTAATTTTTGTGCCCTGCTATCAGCCAGTTTCCATCCTCTTATTTCAGCAATGGAAAATCATAAATACACACTGTGTTGGAATACTGTGTTTGGTGACTTACTTTTATTTGTCAGGCTTAAGTGACAAAAGTTAGAAAAAGACCAATTATCTTTCTGTTTAAAATAACACAAAACAGCGTAAGAAGACCTTGTTTATTTATTTTTATTTTACAATTTTGTAAACAGCTGCCGATTAAACTGAATGTTACAATCTTGACATGAGTTGTTTTGCCGAGAAATCGATCAGAAGTGCCGTGAAAACGGCTGCAATGCGTGCTCCCGACGCAGAGGGAACAGATTTTCACAGGGGAACTGAATTTCGCACAACACCGGCGCGGCTCCGCGTCGTTGGAGGAACCTTATGGATCTTCTTCCAAAACAAAGCAGGTATAGCAAGCTAAACTGGAGCCCTTCTTTGTGATAAAATGACAAAGCGTCCAAGCGGCATAAGGACATCACGCATGCAGTAACATGCTTCATAGTGATGGATATGCTGCTGTTGTCTGCAGTTGAAAAACCAGGCTTCAAACAACTACCTGCCACTCTTGATACGCGATATAAAGTTCCGGGCCGCAAGTTTTTCTCTAACAGCGCTCTATAAATTGTGCAACGAGTGCAGGGAATCAGTGCAAAATGAGCTGCAATCTGTGTCTTCCCACGCCACAACCTCAGACCTCAGCCTTGCATCAGCCTCTCAATTGACTATATAGACAGAGAATGGAACCTGAGGAGTAACTAGTGTACTATTCCCACCTAAATAGGCTATTCTATTTATTTATTTATTTGTTATATTTATATGGGTCATTTTACTGGTCATTTTAGTTTATTCTTTCAGTATTTAATAACATCATCCAGGTCTCTTAAGTTGAGTTATTTTTCTTTAAAAAATCAGTTATGGGTAAAAATGTTGGTTAAATAAGGATTTAATTGAGATTTAGTGTTTGTGTGTTCATTAAAAGTAAGTCGTTTAGCAATATCATAAGAGCCAGGTTTTAAATCTTTTTGATAATTATCGATATCGATCAATATGTTTTTTTTTTTTTTTTAAATTGATATGCTTTTTTTCTATATCGTCCAGCCCTAAAATATCATGGAACACAACGTAGGAGAAACGTGTTGGACTCGAAATGTTCTGGCTGCATTCTGATGACCTCTGCAGGGTTTAGAAAAGCAGTATAATGACCCAACATGGATAATCGTGTTGTTTGTGGTTGAAAGAAAACAAATGTACGTCAGTGAAATTAGTTCAGACGCGTGTTAAACTTGCTCTCCCGACGTGTGCGACCCAACCTGTGATATGTTATTTTGCTCCACCCCCAGGTCCCAGTGAGGCAGAGGGCTTCCAGCTGGAGATGAGTGGTCTTCTGTCAGAGCTGGCCTGCCCTTACAGCTGTCTAACCAGCGGAGACATCACACAGAGGTTTCTGAGCAGAACTGACTGCCTGCTCCTAATCAGTATGTTTATTACTCTACATCCTCTGTTCAATGTGCAACAGGCACAGGCATCTTTTATAGCCTCTTGATGTCTAAGTTACAGATGAGTGGAGAAGAGGTGGTTGCACATGTGTTAATAGATGGAGATGCTGGGCCACTTTCATTTTAATAACTAAATGTAGAAAAGCTGGACAGCCCATCTTTACAGTATAAATCATTTTTCAAGAAAGGTTTTTGACGGAACTTGGATGGTCATAAAGTCAGAAACTACAACATTCAAAAAACATCCCTACTGTGGGGCCAATTAGGAAATGAATTTACATCTATCACATTCAACACAATTATTAGAATAAATATTAATAACAGAATGCCATTTATGGATTATATTTATTGTCCTTTCATTTAAAAAAATGATCAAAAAGCTGTATTCTCTTTTGTGGGAGGATTGCAAACATTTTAGTTCCACTTAATTTTCCATTAACATCCCAGAATACAGCTTTATATGAGCAGCCAGCTTCAATCTCTCTCCATCTTTCTCTTATTTATGATTGAATAGAAATCTCTTTAAAGGAAAAGTCCGGTCAAAATCAGAATTCGATCTGCTGAAAGTATTTTAAATATAAAACTATTACATACTGTTCAATAAATGATACGTTTTTTAGACCGGCTGTTGAGCAAGTCCCAAGGTTCTATTTGTTGTGTGTCACTACGCGCAGCTCGGTGTCACATAGAAACAGTTCGATGTGAAGATTTCTTCCTGCCATGCAGTTGATACTAAGGGTGGGTGTTGCCAAAGAAGTCACGATCCGATTCTATCACGATACCTGAATTATTGCAATGTATCGCGATGCATTGCGATATTTTCACTGAACACTGTTAGAAAAAAATACAGCCATTAGCAGTGGCTGACTGGCTGTGTATGATCTGGAAAGTGTCTTCAATTGATACATAACTGAAAGAAACTGAATTCATACATAGCTGTATTTATTGAAACGACTTTTGGAGGTATTGCCATGAAAACAAATATTACTGTTACTGGAGTGGACACACTGACAAAAAGTGCTTAGGATTTATAAAACTTAAAATAACAAAATAAGGATAATCAGTGTCGTTTACATGGCCTCATTGGTCCTTTAAACCAATGAAGTTGCATTCCACTTGTTTTTGGCTGATGTTCGCCAACCATTCATGCAATTTTATTTATACATTTTTTTTAAATTAATAATCGATACTTGGCGTCAAGAATCGATGCAGTAGATCGTGAAAATTAGAATCGCGATGCATCGTCATGACGATTATTTTGCACACCCCTAGTTGATACCGTGGCACTGCGGACCTGTCGTGGACTCATGTCCGCCTTGTGGGAGCCTAAAGACAGAAATAGTTCAGGATGGGGTCTGACACTACAGGACTGTCTCAGAAAATTAGAATATCGTGAAAAAGTATACTAGTAGGCTATTCAACTAGTCACTTGAATCGTCTAATTAACTCGAAACACCTGCAAGGGTTTCCTGAGCCTTGAAAAACACTCAGCTTGCTTCAGTAAACTAAATCACAAGTATGGGGAAGACTGCTGATCTGACTGCTGTCCAGAAGACCATCATTGACACCCTCCATCAGGAGGGTAAGACACAAAAAGAAATTTCTCAAAGAGCAGGCTGTTCACAGAGTGCAGTTTCAAAGCACATTCACAAAAAGTGTGTTGGAAGGGGGAAATGTGGCAGGAAACGCTGCACAACCAAGATCTGGCACCTGCCCACAGTGCCAAAACCACCAGTAACTGGTGTACTGACCATGGCATTACTGTCCTTGATTGGCCTGCCAATTCCCCTGACCTGAACCCCATCGAGAATTTGTGGGGCATTGTGAAGAAGAAGCTGAAAGACACCAGACCCAACAATGCAAATGAGCTAAAGGCCGCTATTGAAGCATCCTGGGCATCCATAACACCTCAGCAATGCCACAGGCTGATTGCCTCCATGCCACACCGCATTGATGCAGTAATCTGTGCAAAAGGATTCCCAACCAAGTACTGAGTGCATTAATGGACATTTCCAAATGTTTGATTTTGTTTTGCTGTTATAATTTTTTTTTACTTGGTCTGAGGAAATATTCTAATATTTTGAGATAGGATTTTTGAGTTTACTTCAGCTGTACGCCATAATCAGCGATATTAAAACGATAAAAGGCTTGCGATATTTCAGTTGATTTGTAATGAATCCAGAATGTATGACATTTCATGTTTTTTTTAATTGCATTACAGGAAATAAAGAACTTTATCACAATATTCAAATTTTCTGAGACAGTCCTGTATTTAGAAAGGTTAATTTTAGTAAAATTAACACGTACAGTTCAATGATTTACTACATGCCGTGATCTTCTTTGGGGGGGGGGGGGTTTATTGGAGGGGCGGGCTGCCTCTTTTGTAGAATGGTTAGGGGAAACGCTGAATATGATTTACGTTTTAACTTTTTTATATATATATATATATATATATATATATATATATATATATATATATATTTTTTTTTTTTTAAAGAATATGTTTATTCATTTTCAATTTCACAGCTAGTAGACAAATATGCAATGGCTTAAACAAACCAGCAAACAAAAGAAAAAAAACACACACACACACAGCAGCTCAGCTACACATATACAGTTCCATATATGGAGGAAAAAGTAAAAATAGAAAAAGTGCAACAGCATGTCTTCCTTTATGACCTTTCAGGAAATCCTTTTAACAAAATGGTTGATACATTCGGGTCAAGGTAGTTCAAATAAGGTTCCCATACTTTATAAAATTGTTTCGATTTGGAGTGTATCATACATGTTAAATATTCCAAGGGTATCAACTCAAAAAGCACCTTATGCCAGCCTTTAACAGTTGGGTTATTTATTCAGTGCAATAAAATATTCTTCCTAGCTGCATATGTAAGAATACAAAACGGTCTCTGATTTTTTTTAACAGAACACATCTTGCTGGAAGGCCTAGAATAAGAGACATTGGGTCCATCTGTAGCTTCAGTCCTAATATCCTTTCAATTTCAGTTAAAATATTACACTAATATCTTTGTAACTTATGGCATGACCAAAGACAATGAATTAATGTTCCAACTTCTGTTTTACATTTAAGACAAATTGAAATTGTGCCTACGGTTAGGGGATATATGCATTCTATGCAAAATCTTAAATTGTATCGACTTGGCACGGTTACATACTGAAACTGATCTAGCATAGGTCCATATATCTTCCCACTCATTATCATGAATTGTAACAGAAAGCTCTTTCTCCCATTTCTCTCTAAGCTCTTGCAAAGCTACAGGTGGAATATCACGCATAGCTCCGTAGAGTAGCCTAATGGACATTTTCCCAACTGTTCCAAACAGCACTTTCTCAAGAGGAGATACCTCAGTATTACTAATTAGGGTTGTGCTTTGCACTATATAGTGTCTTATTTGCAGTGAGACAAACTAACATCAGTCAAACTAACATCAGTGAAAACTGATGTTAGTTTGGACCTACCCTCAAGTCTACGCATTAATCGCCACGCTTTGTGTTGAGCGTAACAGGGTTGTCACAGCACAGCCTGATAGTCCTAAAACTCTTAATAAACAACAGGTCTCTCAGTGGATATTTTGATAGGGAGGTTTCAGCACCCAACCAAGTAGAAGTTTTATCATTTAAGATCCACTCATGAATAAATCGCATATGAGCACATAGCTGATACTTTCTGAAATTTGGTAAATCTAAACCTCCCTCTGTGCTTGGCAGCTGTAAAGTAGCTATCTTTAGCTTTGGTTTGCGTTTGCTCCATATAAAAGAACTAAGCCAGCCATTTAGTTTTTTCACAACTCCATTAGAAAATAAAATAGGGATCATTTGGATATGATAAAGTACTCTAGGCAATATGTTCATCTTAATGAGGGCTATGCGTCCTAACCAGGAGACGGGTAGGGAATTCCAGCGCTCCAAATCTTGTCTCACTTTCTCAAATAAGGGAACAAAATTAGCTTTATACATTTGCTTAAATGTAGGGGTTATAAATATACCTAAATAGGTAAAGCCTGCTGGAGACCACTTAAAGGGGAAAAAGGGGAGTGCTTTAGGTATTGAATTTAGACTCCAAATCGGCATGGCCTCTGATTTTGTCAAGTTAATTTTGTAACCAGAAAATTTGCTAAACAAATCAATAACATTAAGTAAAGCAGGTACTGATGTATCAGGACTTGAAACATAAATTAGGACATCATCCGCATAAAGGCTTATCTTATGATGTATCCCATCAACTTGCAGGCCTTGTATAGAGGGGGCTGCTCTAATGGCCTCTGCCAGTGGTTCAATAACCATGGCAAATAAGAGGGGAGATAAGGTGCATCCTTGCCTTGTTCCTCTATGTACTGGGAAGTTGTCTGATCTGACCCCATTTGCCATAATGGCAACTTGAGGATAGCTATAGAGGACTTTGATCCATCTAATATAATCATCCCCTAAGCCAAATTTAGCAAAACAGTAGAATAGGTATGACCATTCGACTCGGTCAAAGGCCTTCTCTGCAGCCAGAGAAAGCACTAGACCATCGACCTGAGCTTGCTGGAAAACCTGAATATAATATTTAGAAGCCGCCTGACATTATTAGAAGAATTACGTCCCTTTATGAAACCAGTTTGATCCTCTTTAATAATTTTGGGCAAGACACCTTCAAGGCGTGTAGCTAAAATTTTTGCCAATATCTTCCGGTCTACATTAAGAAGGGAAATGGGTCTGTAGGATGCACAAGATTCTGGGCATTTACCCTTTTTAAGAAGGACAAAGATATTCGCTTCTCTCAGAGTCTGGAGTAACTCAGTATTTGAGAATGCATCATTAAACATTCTGACTAGAGGATCTACTAATAGGCCTGAAAACTCTTTGTAAAATTCACTACTGAAACCGTCAGGGCCAGGAGCCTTTCCGTTTTGTAGGTTCCTTATCGCGTTGACCACCTCTTCATTAGAAATAAGGGAGCTGAGAACAGGTTTATTTTCTGCTGGTATAGTGGGCAAGCTGAGTTGGGCAAAGAACCTATCCATTAACACATACGCATCACTTGGCTGTTCAGATATATAGAGATTATGATAGAACACCTTAAATGTGTCATTTATAAGCTTGTTATCTTATATACGGTTGCCCTGTGTGTCACAAAGAGCTGCAATAATTTGTGACTCTGCCCTGTTTTTTGTAAGGCATGCTAGGTATCTCCCAGGCTTGTCTCCGTGTTCGTAGAATTTCTGCTTAACAAATCTAATTTTGAGCTCCTCATCTTGTGTTAAAAGATTATCTAGGGTCGATCTGACTGCAGATATTTCTTTCAGAATAGTGGGAGATGGGGATTGGACATATGCGCTTTCTTTAGCTTTAAGCTCACCCATTAAAATGTTTTGCTTTTCTCTTTTTTGCCTTTTTTTACTGGCTGAGAAAGAAATGATCAGCCATCTCGCATATGCTTTAGCAGTTTCCCACAAAAGGGCAGGGTTATCTGTGGATTGAGTGTTAGTGGAAAGAAAGTGTCTGAATTCAGTAGTAAAATAAGTAGAAAAAGTACTATCTTTCAGAATAGATGTGTTCAATCTCCAATATTTAACTCCACTGCTTACCCCTTTGAGGGTAAGATCCAGTATGACATTGGCATGGTCAGAAATTAAAATACTGCCAATGGAGCAGGCCAGAACTCGGAGCAGAGAAATCCCTGACAAGAAAAAATAATCAATTCTACTGTGACAGCCATGAGGAGCAGAAAAAAAAGTGTATGCTTTATCTGCGGGGTGAGTCGTTCTCCAAACATCAGCTAGTCCTAACTCTTTACATATATTACTGAGTGCTTTGGTTTGTGGAGATAGAGGCATAGCTTTAGGGGGTAGTCTATCAATAAGTGGGTTTAGAATGCAATTAAAATCGCCACCCACAATAGCAATATCTGACTGAATCAAAGAAAAATCTAAGAATACCTTTGTTATGAAATCAGAGGGGTGTGCAGGAGGGTAATACACATTCAGAATAGAGATAACTGTACCTTGCAAAACACCCTTAACAATAACATATCTACCACTTGTATCCTTAATACAGTCCAGTAATGAAAATGGCAAGTTTCTTCTCACCAGTGTAGCCACTCCTCTGCTACTTGAGGTGAATGATGAGAAGAACACCTGATTAAAACCTTCTCTTTGCAATTTCAAATGTTCTGCGTCATCCAGATGTGTTTTTTGCAAAAGAGCTATATCGATACGTTCTTTTTTTCAAAAATGAAAGCACTTTTCTCTTTTTAACAGGATTATGGACCCCTCTTATATTCCATGTACATAGACGTAATTTATCACATCCCATACTGCCTGAATTTACCTTTTATACAGAAGGAGCATCTTGACATGAATCCCAAAGACATGACACCGTTCAAAAGTTTGGGGTCACATTGAAATGTCCTTATTTTTGAAGGAAAAGCACTGTACTTTTCAATGAAGATAACTTTAAACTAGTATTAACTTTAAAGAAATACACTCTATACATTGCTAATGTGGTAAATGACTATTCTAGCTGCAAATGTCTGGTTTTTGGTGCAATATCTACATAGGTGTATAGAGGCCCATTTCCAGCAACTATCACTCCAGTGTTCTAATGGTACAATGTGTTTGCTCATTGGCTCAGAAGGCTAATTGATGATTAGAAAACCCTTGTGCAATCATGTTCACACATCTGAAAACAGTTTAGCTCGTTACAGAAGCTACAAAACTGACCTTCCTTTGAGCAGATTGAGTGTCTGGAGCATCACATTTGTGGGGTCAAATAAACGCTCAAAATGGCCAGAAAAAGAGAACTTTCATCTGAAACTCGACAGTCTATTCTTGTTCTTAGAAATTAAGGCTATTCCATGCGAGAAATTGCTAAGAAATTGAAGATTTCCTACAACGGTGTGTACTACTCCCTTCAGAGGACAGCACAAACAGGCTCTAACCAGAGTAGAAAAAGAAGTGGGAGGCTGCGTTGCACAACTGAGCAAGAAGATAAGTAGAGTCTCTAGTTTGAGAAACAGACCCCTCACAGGTCCCCGACTGGCATCTTCATTAAATAGTACCCGTAAAACACCAGTGTCAACATCTACAGTGAAGAGGCGGCTGCGGGATTCTGGGCTTCACGGCAGAGTGGCAAAGAAAAAGCCATATCTGAGACTGGCCAATAAAAGAAAAAGATTAAGATGGGCAAAAGAACACAGACATTGGACAGAGGAAGACTGGAAAAAAGTGTTGTGGACGGATGAATCCAAGTTTGAGGTGTTTGGATCACAAAGAAGAACGCTTGTGAGACGCAGAACAAATGAAAAGATGCTGGAAGAATGCCTGACGCCATCTGTTAAGCATGGTGGAGGTAATGTGATGGTCTGGGGTTGCTTTGGTGCTGGTAAGGTGGGAGATTTGTACAGGGTAAAAGGGATTCTGAATAAGGAAGGCTATCACTCCATTTTGCAACGCCATGCCATACCCAGTGGACAGCGCTTGATTGGAGCCAATTTCATCCTACAACAGGACAATGACCCTAAACACACCTCCAAATTGTGCAAGAACTATTTTGAGCAGAAGCAGGCAGCTGGTATTCTATCGGTAATGGAGTGGCCAGCGCAGTCACCAGATCTGAACCCCATTGAGCTGTTGTGGGAGCAGCTTGACCGTATGGTACGCAAGAAGTGCCCATCCAACCAATCCAATTTGTGGGAGCTGCTTCTGGAAGCGTGGGGTGCAATTTCTCCAGATTACCTCAACAAATTAACAGCTAGAATGCCAAAGGTCTGCAATGCTGTAATTGCTGCAAATGGAGGATTCTTTGACGAAAGCAAAGTTTGATGTAAAAAAAATCTTATTTCAAATACAAATCATTATTTCTAACCTTGTCAATGTCTTGACTTTATTTTCTTTTTTTTATTATTATTATTTTTATTAATTTTAAATTCTTTACAATACAAAAAACAAAGAAGAAACCAGTGCCGCTACCCACGTACAAGCACAAAAAAAAAAAAACATACAGTAAAATACCCCACATGAACAAGAAACAATGTGTCAATCTTCTCCTCCAGTCCATGTCACCCCTCAGCCAATGAGAGAGAAGAGATAAAAGCAAGCAAGAGTAAATGGTAAAAGCTATAGAACAAAATAACAGTAAAACTAAAATCCTAAGGACCAAGCAGAAAAGACTCAAGGGGACCCCAAAGAGTCAAAAATGTGTCCGATTTGTGGTTAAGATCATGGGTCAGCCTTTCCAAAGGAAGGATAACAGATATCTGTGTGAGCCACATATTTACCGTGGGGGCAGAAGGAGAAGTCCATTGTAACAGAATACATTTCTTGGCAAGAAATTGGAGAATTGTAAACAGGGATTTAGAGTGTGCATCCAAATGATTAGGGGAAACATTTAGAAGATAGAACATAGGAGACAGAGAAAAGCGAACACCCAAGACCTTTTCAACCACCAAATGTACATCCCTCCAGAAGACCCTTAGTAGGTCACATGACCAAAATAGGTGAAAAAAAGTTCCTCTATGCCTCAAACATTTGCAGCACAGATTAGAACGGTTGGGGAACGTTCTCTGAAGACGAACAGGGGTATAATAGGATCTATAGAAAAGTTTGAAATTCTGTTCTTGTATAGAAATAGAGGTGCATTTAGGAAAGGTTCCATTACAGATCTTAAGCCATTCTAAGGGACTAAATTTCATCTCCAGATCACGCTCTCACAACCGTTTAACAGGGTCAAAGCTCGATGGTACAGAGCTAAGCAAGGAAGCATAGAATTTGGAGATCAGACCTTTGGGAGAATTGGTTGAAACCAGAACATTTTCTAAATCCGTCAGGTCCCTTCGGAATGTATTTGACCGAAATAATGAGTCCATAAAATGCCGAATTTGAAGATATTTATAAAAATCTTTCTGAGGAATGTTACTCTCATCTCTGATTTGATTAAATGATATAATATCTACAGAAATCAACAGATCTTTAAAATCCTTCAGACCAGAACAAGACCAATTCAATAGGCCGATAATTCTAATAGAAGTAGGTAGGTCAGGGTTCAAAGTCAGGGGGGATCTAATTGAGATGAAGGGGGGAATATTCGAATATTTTTTTATGTCTTGCCAAGCTAACAAAGTACTATAAACTACAATGTTTTCCTTCAGGGAATCCAATTGATCTAAGTTATTGATGAACGGGAGGGAACTTAGCCTTCTAGGACAGCATGATAAGGATTCAAGTCCCCTCCATAAGCAGGTGTCTCTACTAGAAAACCAGTCTGACATAATTTTAAGCTGAGCAGACCAATAGTAGAGCTGCAAATTGGGTAAAGATAAACCTCCCAACTGCTTGGGTTTAATAAGAGTGGAGAACCTAATACGTTGATGCTTATTGTTCCAAATAAAACGAGAAATATGGGAGTTAAGTGATTTAAGGAATGTAAGGGACAAATAGCAGGGAAGGTTTTGAAACAGGTAGCTTAAGCGAGGGAGAATATTCATTTTTATTGTATTAACCCTACCGAGAAGTGATATAGGTAAAGTAGACCATTTCAGCAGATCATTCTTAATGTTCTGGACTAGGGGGGAATAGTTTGATGAGAACAAATCTTTCAGATCAGGGCTAACAAAAATACCCAGGTACTTGAAACCTTTTTTAGATGTATGAAAAATAGGTTGTAGCACCATTTCTTGAGGGATATTGAAAGGGAAAGCGACAGACTTGTCTAAATTAATCTTATAACCCGAAAGAGCACTAAATTTATCAATGGAGCTAAATACGGCTGGGACCGATTTATTTGGGTTTTTCAGGTATAAAAGGACATCGTCAGCAAAAAGGGAGATCACATGGTGAACGTCACCCACCCTCATTCCAGATATGTCTGGATTAGACCTAATAGCCACAGCTAAGGGTTCAATGAACAATGTAAACAACAAAGGCGACAAGGGGCACCCCTGCCTACAACCCCTCTGAACAGAAAAACTGTCTGACAGTAAACCATTGGTATTAACCATGGCTACTGGATTGGAATAGAAGGCTTTAATCATGTTAATAAAGTTAGGGCCCAAGCCAAATTTCTGTAAAACTAGGAATAAAAAGGGCCATTCTACCCGATCGAAGGCCTTTTCTGCATCGAGGGAGATAAGCAAAGCAGGGTCTTTATGTTGATTAAGATAATGAATGACGTTTAAGGTCCGACGCACATTGTCTGTTCCATATCTAGATTTCACAAAACCTGTTTGGTCGGGGTTTATTATCTTCGGAAGAATTTTCTCTAGTCTCCACGCCAACACCTTTGCAACAATTTTGTAGTCAACATTAAGGAGACTGATAGGCCTATAAGATGAACAATCTAGGGAACTTTTATCTTTCTTCAACAATAAGCTGATGGAAGCAAAATCTCGGGCTTCTTAAAAAATTCCAGTGGAAATCCATCGGGACCAGGACACTTTCCATTAGACATCGATTGAATTGCAGCCCAGACCTCCTCAGGTGTGAAAGCAGCGTCAAGAGCAGAGCAAGCCTCCTCCGAAACTTGGGGTAAAAGAACACCATCTAAATAGGAACCAATATCTGATTCTATTTTACCAGCTGTATAAAGGGATTTATAAAAGTCTCTGAAAGTGTTATTAATAACAGAAAGATCACAAGTAACATCTCCATTACATGTTCTTATCATATTGATAGAGCGATCGTTGATTTGGTTTTTTAACTGATAGGCAAGCAGGCGGCTAGACTTGTTTCCAAATACATAGTGTTTCTGTTTAGTATAGAGTAACAGCTTCTGAGCCTGGTAAGTATAGTCCATATTCAGCTTGGTCCTAGCAGCAACTAATGCCTTGAGATTCTCAGATGTAGGAAACTGTTTGTGTATATGTTCCAGCCTAGACACCTCATTCTCCAGTTCTCTTCTGTTTTCCTCCGAAATTCTTTTCTGAAAAGAACTATAGGAAATGAGCTGCCCTCTTAAAGTGGCCTTGGCCGCGTCCCAAATCATGGCAGAAGACACTGAGGAAGATTCATTATCAGACCAATACTGTAAAAGATTGTTCCTCACAAGGGCACAAAAAGAATTGCTATTCAAGAACGAGGTATTAAATCTCCAAATGGGAGTCCTCACAGTATTAAATGATGATTCAAGTCGTAAGTATATAGGCGCGTGGTCTGAAAGGGTGATTGAGCCCACAGAGCAGGACAGAACAGAGTGTAAATAGGTTTTTGGGATAAAAAAGTAATCAAGTCTAGAATAAGAGTTATGGGGGTGAGAATAAAAGTAGTAGTCTTTGACTGTGGGGTTCAGCTGACGCCACACATCAATCAACCCAATATCCAAACATAGTTCTTTAAGAGTAGATGAAGCTTTGGGGTTAGACACGTGAGCAGCAGAGGATTTATCTAAACCGGCATCCATTATGCAATTGAAGTCGCCAGCCAGCAAGCCAAAACCATCACAATACTGACTAAACAATAAAATTACTTGCGAAATGAAGTTAGGTGAGTCACTATTAGGGGCATAGACATTGAGTATGGTTATAGATTGACCAGCAATTGAACCTTTAATCAGAATAAATCTACCTTCCGGATCTCTTTCCTCATGTAAGAGGGTAAAGGGGAGATTTTTATTAATAAGAATGGCTGTGCCCTTTTTGTTCTGTGGATGAGAAGAAGAATAGACATTGCTCACCCAGTCCCTCTTTAGTTTCAGATGTTCTACCCTAGATAGCCTGGTCTCCTGAAGAAGAGCAATATCAGCTCCCTGCTTCTTCAAAAACCCTTGGGGGTGCGCGAGCTGCCACTAGGGGGTGCGCGAGCTGAAATCTGTAATGGCGGTTTGACAGTGTTTTTTCCCCCACACCGTAAAGACGTGTAAATAATCATTTCCTTTGTGGAAACAAAAATCAAAACAGCAAATTTAATAAATAAATAAAATGTATTGACATGAAAATCTGTTTATTTTAAAAAGTGTTGTTCTACACTTCATCGTAATATGAATTTATCTTCTTCTACGCATTGTGCTTCAATGCGTAGAAGAAGCAGCTTGTGCCTCTACTTCATTCATTCTCGCAAATATGCTCAGTTGGCTGAAACCAGGGAATCGGAGGCAACAGGTGAGTGAATTGCAAACCATTGACAAATGTCTCTCCAACTCTTTCCTCGCTTCACGTCGTGTACGTCAGTAGAGGGACAATTGAATTCGGGCCAAAAGTTTTTACAAGCTTAAATTGAGCGACCAGTCTCTCTTTCGATCGCGCAGCGCCTCCAACCAGCGCTGCTCCTGTTGGGGTGACTCTGAACCTCTACCAGCACTGACGCGCATGACTCGCCCACCCCGCTGCAGCCTCCGCGATTTATTGACTCTTCGCACACAGAGCTGCAATACGTTTCATTGAGAGTCAGACAGGCGCAGTTCATTTTACAGATGCGGTTTTAGCGCATATTCAGACAGGGACAAACCGAGGGTGGGGCTGAGGGGAGCTGAGGTGTGTTGCCCTGGGCGTGTTTACCTGCTGAATGTAGCTGCTGTAAAAGTTTTTTTTCTCTGATTAATAACATATTTATGGAGCGCTCTGTTATTGTTACTCTGGTCTGCAGTTCTCTCTCTCTTTCAAGCGCGCGCCATCGGACACAAATCAAAGTTCTTCGTGTTTGTAAATTGTGACTCGGATTAAGAAGCTGGTGCACAAAAAAGTGAGCACACACAGGTAGATCATCAGTTTAATCCTTTGCTTCAGAGAGGTTTCAGGTTGTGGAGGTGTGGCCGATCTGGGCGTCTTTTTTTCTCTCGCTCCAGGCTGAGCCACTGATGCACCTGCAAAAGCCTCAGGATTCTGTTGTGGATGTTGCAACTTTATTGCAGTTTAATTCAAATTTATGTTCTAATTTTATTAAGGTAATATGAATGACGTTAGAAGGAGATGAATGAAGTATTGAGATCAAAAAAAGACCTGAGGAGGAGATCAAAATTGTGGTGGAGTAACTAAAAACAAAAAAAAACAAAACCCTTTGACAAACAGCACAAACCCTCCCATATCCTGCCCCCAAATGGCAGGGAAGAAACATCCCAAAAGTAGTCACCATAAAATCTAAATATAACTTCACAATACTGTGTCTAAACAATGTGATCACAGAAACAAACAGGACAACAAGAAACCGCATCAGTGCCCCCGGGTGAAAGATGAACAACACCTACAAACCACCCTCTATAGAAAATTGGACAGTAAAATATAATAATATTGGTAAAAAAGTGAAATAACAAAGGTGCATGGGTAAGTGAACTAAAGACCAATAATTGCATGCAATGCCATGCTTATAACCGAATCCGATCTCTCTAACAGAAGAGAGAATAAACATTTCGATACAATACCGTAACTCAAGACAACTTAAGTATACAGAACGAAAGTGTTCTTAGAGTAGTCATGCTTACATAGTCCAAGAAACTTGGCCTCACTTAATGGAGTCCAAAAACACAGCAGCTGACTCCGGAGTGTCAAAGAGGCGAATCCGACCCTCATGCAGACAACGGAGACGAGCTGGGCAAGCAAAACCACGATACTTGTTAAGCCGAGCCAGCGCTCTCCCCACGGCATCAAACTCTCGTCGCTTACGCAGGACCTCAGAGGACAAGGTGGGGTAGAAACGTAGCTGAGAGCCGCCATGCCGAATATCACGTTTCTTCAAAGCAGCCCTGAGCACAGCCTCCCGTTGGGAGAATCTCAAAAACCGAACCAAAACGCTCTTCGGAGGCTTGCCTGAAGCGGGGGCCGGGGCTCGATGAGCCCACTCAATCTCCAGCGAAGGAAAATCAGAAGGAAGATCAACCAGGGCTGGGAGAGCTGACTTGAGAAAGTCCATCAGAGAGGTCGTGCCTTCCGCCCCTTCGGGGAGATTAATTATGTTCAGATTATTGCGGCGGCTACGGTTCTACAAATCGTCAACTTTCAGCAGAAGACGCTCCATTGTTTTCTCCATAGTGGCTAAGCGAGAGCTGTGGTTCTCAGAGCGGTCGTCCGCAGCGGAAATCCTTTCCTCGGCCTCCTCCGCGCGCTTCTTCAGTTGAGACGTTCGGTTGGACAGAGTCGATAAGGAGTCCTCAACAGAGGTAATGGATATCTTTATCTCGCTCAAAGTGCCATCGATGCCATCAAAACGGGCACCGACAGATTCATCCAGTCCATTCACCCGGGAGGCTACGGATTTTATCTCGGCCAGAATCTGCTCCATAGTAGCTCGGTTAGTTAACGCCAGCTCCGAAGAGCTAGCAACAGTTAGCTCTGCCTCGCCAGCCGTACGGGTATGCTGCTGAGTGGATCTTTTTTTTCCAGTCAGTGAAAAAAAATAGGGAATTCCTTGTCACGCTGCGACTTCGGCATCTTCAGTGGGCAGCTTAACAGGCAGAATGCAGGTGCTGAAATTCAGAAAATAATAAAGTCCTGGGGCAGAGCAAGTTCCTATGCGTCCATACTGGTCCGGATTACATGACCCTCTCTTGACTTTATTTTCTATTCATTTCACAACGTATGGTGGTGAATAAGTGTGACTTTTCATGGAAAACACAAAATTGTTTAGGTGACCCCAAACTTTTGAACGGTAGTGTACATGTACACATTGAGCCAAAAACAAACAAAAACAAAATAAAAGTAGTATTGTGAACAAGAACTATAATACAGAAAAAAACACCTGAAGCCCTATGGCTTGAGGGGGTGTCCCTGCCACTTAACCTGCAGGGAGATCTTAACTTCTTCCAAAGCAAGCTAAAATCCCATCCTCCCAACTAAACAGTAGACCTATCATTAAACCACAACACTCCGTGGTGGTAACTAGTTAACACAACAACAAGAAAAAAAAAAAAAAACATACACTTCAGCCTACTCACAGGGGCTATTGTGTGCTGCACAAAAGGGGATATGCATCTGCATAGCAATCAAACAGGAGTTCACATACCATATGAAGCTCCTCAGGATCTGAGTCCGGACCATGTCACTCTGTACCTGTACGTCTTTGTTCTAATGACTGTACCGGCGTCTTCTGGTGTATCAACCCTTTTCTGCTTTCCATCCACCGTCACCCTTAGAGTAGCCGGGTAGAGCAAAGCATAATCCACGTTCATCTTCTTTAGTCGGATCTTGGCACCATCAAACGCTTTACGCCTTCGAACTACTTCGGCCGAGTAATCATTGAAGGAGGAGACTTTTGGTTCCCTGGGTGTGTGACCTTGTTCGGATTCGCGAGAGCCAAGCCGACGTGCAGCCTCCATGGCACGTTGTTTATCCCGAAAGTTGTGAAACCTCAGTATCAATGGTCTTGGACGCTGGTTCGGGCCGGGTTTCGGTGCCCAGGATCTATGAGCCCGGTCAAGCTTCACTCGGCCGTCCTTCGTGGTCATCTGAAGATATTCAGGAATCCATTTTTCTAAGAATTTGACAGGATCTGGCCCTTCTGCGTTCTCCGGTAAGCCAATCACACGTACATTACACCTGCGACCTCGGTTGTCCAGATCGTCAATATGTTCCCGCATATCACGTACTTGCTTCTCAAGACAGGCTATCGTAGCTTCTGATGATGTAGCCACAACTTCAACATTAGCAATTCGCTGTTCAGCTTCCTCCACACGCGTGGCAATAGCTTGCAGCTGTGAGGTCTGATCTTTAATGGCTTCTAAGACCGTGGCAACTTTGGCATCAATAACTTTAGTGAGGTTCTCAGTTATCTTATCCAAAGCTTGAATAAGTCTCGAATCCATTACATTTGCGCTAGCCTCTGTTAGCTCACCGCCATCGTCAGGGTTTGATGGGGAACTGGACTTTGACGTTTTCTTTGTTGTTTTCTTCATACCGTCTGAAGTTTGCAAGAAATAACCGTCCAGGCTCATGTTAGGGAACCTCCTGTTCAAAAATGCATACTTTTACCGCACGTACATGAATAATTTAAGTATATATTGATAGATGCCACTGGAGCTTGCTTTCAGCGATGTTTACTCTACGACGCCATCTTGTTCCCCCCGTTTTAACATATTTTAAAACCCTCCATGTGCGGTGTCTTTTATTTTGCCGTGGCAGTGCGCCACCATCAATTACATATATCAGAATCAGACATACTTTAATAATCCCAGAGGGAAATTGCTGTTTCAGTGCCATCACCATAACATAACATCACAAACATTTAATATAGCAGAAACCCTGAAGGTTGTCAAGCTTCTTTAAGTCAGTTGCTCTGATGTTGCTACCCCAAACAGTTGATGGCAAGGGAGATCACACGCTCCACGACAGACTTCTAGGAAATAAGAACCCTGAAGGACCTAAGCTTCCTCAGGAAGTACATTCTGCTCTGTCCCATCGCGTAGACGTCCAGTTTGCTGTCCAGGCGAACAGCGAGGCACCTCCACTTGTCTCAGTGTGGTAATAGTTGCTCCCTGTGGGGCAGCACTCTGCTCTAGGGCACGGGTTAAACACAGACACATTTCCCCTTTGTGCAACCAGAAAGGGAAATATTTCTTTAATACAGGCTGATTTGGACCACCAGTGTCCTAAACAGTGTAACTGAAACCCGTTTAATTGGTAATGCATATTTTTTTTTTACAGAAAATCATGTCTGATACTGTAACTCATGACAAATGAATATCCTAAACACTTCCTCAAAAAGCACGGTATAACTTCTTTGTCTGTACCTAGCCATAACTGATATGTTTTGCTGTTTGAATGTAATGTCTTTTTTTTTCTCCTCCAGCCTTTTTAGTGTCTGAGTTGGAGGCGTCGAGAATGATCCTGGTTAACAGGCCGCAGAAGAAAGCCCAGGAATCTGGCAGTCCCGTGTTCCAGGAACTGAAGGGGATCTGCATGGCACTGGGGATGTCCAAGCCTCCGTCCGACATCACCATGTTCCAGTTCTTTTCTGGAATAGAGAAGAAGGTCTGTCTACCTGACAACAGAAGAAAAAAAATTATTACTTTTGTTTTGCTAAAAGTAAGAATTTACATATGATGGGATTGAAATAATCTCAAAATAAATGTAATATGGTTTGATGGATTTTACTTGCTGTTTGATCAGCAGTAAAAGGCAGTACACTTGCCTAAAGAGCCAGCATTTACCTGTGTATTGTTGACCCATTTATATCTACACATCTACATATTTGTCTTTGATCTCAGTTAAAAGAAGCTCTAAGTCGAGTTCCACCAAATCACGTTGGAGAACCTCTGTTGAAGAAGCCCCTTGGACCTGTGCACATGGTAAATTCTGCAACAGGACTCAAAAATGACCTTCTGGCAGTCACAAAGTGAATGAATGTCTCCTTACTTCCTTTTTTTCCTCTTGACCAGGAAAAGATTGAGGCTATTAACCAATCTCTTGTAAATGAGTATGAAGTGAGAAGAAAGATGTTGTTGAAACGTCTTGATGTAACTGTACAGTCCTTCGGCTGGTCTGAAAGAGCAAAGGTACGTCCCCATCCAGACATTATGGAGCACAAGTGTTATTTTCTTATTTTTACTAATAATGGATGTAATGACATATTAAAGCCCTTTTGATTAAAAAAAAAAAAAAAAACGAAATGCTGGCAGCATAGTTTGTTGGATTTTTCAAGTTTTCCGAGGTCAGAAAATGGAAAAAGATTATTATTATTATTATTATTTACTCATCCCAGTGTAGACTAGAGACTTAGAAGTATACTCTGAAATAATCATGGACTAACAAGGATCATAACTGTTCTTTTTCCAGGCTGGATTAAACACACACAGTATCAATGTTATACATAAATTCATCTGAACCTTTAAAGCGTAACTCTTTCCAAAATCAAGCGTTTTTTGCAGATAAACTGTTTATACTGTGCCTAAGGGTGCTACTTAAATGTTACTGTGCATTTTTTTTTTTGACATTTTGATATGAACTTGTTTAGTTTTTTTTTTGTTTTAAGACCATCTTAGTGCTGCCCTATTAGGGTTGAACGGTGGCTATTGCAGTTGAATGTTCCTATTGGTTCAAACGGTAGATGCTTTCATCATCATAGTGCTGGTTCAGGTATAAAAGCATCTGTAAGACAGATGCCCCGTCATCCCCCTGGCGAGTCAGACTCAGGAGTTGGAATCAGCAGCATTGAGAGCATTGATCGATGATGTTTAGCATTTGTTACAGCTTTGAATGTTAGGCAATGTCAGCAATGATGCTGCTAGCATCACTGTACCACTAAGAAACGGGACCCATTCTGTCCTCCACTGCCTCAGCAGCGCCGACTTCGGACATCGCTGAGCCAGCGGCTTGAACTGATAAAGCTCAGACCTGCTGGGCTCCAACGAGGAGCATGAAAAATCCTCCGTCTTAAAAAACATGGTAAATGGCAAAACCACCAGATTTCACGCTGGTCACTAAATGATTCAACATGACATTTTCGCTTAACCCCCACCGCTCAACCTCACACATTTTTTTTAAAAATTTGTCTGGTTTACAGTTATGCTCTTGCATCTGGGTGAATTTCTTCTTCACATGAGGCCAAGTTCTGTTAATTTCCCATGTGACTCATTGGATCGACTGAGACTTTGAATAATGGGAAAACTGTGGAAGCCATGGGCTAATAACAAATTCACACTGTACACCAACCTTGAGCAAAAAATGCTGTTCTAAGGGTTTTTACGCAATATTTTTAGACAAAATGTAAACTGTTTTTTTATGTTCTAGTAGTGGAAGGGTGGGGTTTGGCTATGGTTGCTAGGTGGGGGCTGGGCTAGGCTGTGGTTGGAAGCGCAATGAGCGTTGCGTGATGCACTTCAGAGTGGAGCTGCCCATTAACCAGCTAACGTAGTGTGTGTCAAGCTGGGGATGGGTGATAAATAAATTTAATCGATTAATTCAAATTTACACTTTTTTTCTTTTTCTTTTTTTTTACAGATTTAATTTTTGGAAAATCAGGATTTTTCTTTATTAAATCCTTATTTAACCAACATTTTTACCCATAACTGATTTTTTTTTAAAGAAAAATAACAACTTAAGAGACTTGGGTGATGTTATTAAATACTGACAAAGAATAAACTAAAGTGACCAGTAAAAAGACCAAAATAAATATAACAAATAAATAAATCAATAGAATAGCCTATTTAGGTGGGAATAGTACACTAGTTAGGTTCCATTCTCTGTCTATATAGTCAATTGAGAGGCTGATGCAGGGCTGAGGTCCGAGGTTGTGGCGTGGGAAGGCACAGATTGCAGCTGATTTTGCACTGATTCCCTGTACTCGTTGCACAATTTAGGGAGCGCTGTTAGAGAAAAACTTAGAGGAAAACTTGCGGCCCGGAACTTTATATCGCGGATCAAGAGTGGCAAGTAGTTGCTGAAGCCAGGTTTTTCAACTGCAGACAACAGCAGCATATCCATCACTATGAAGCATGTTTGCTTGCTATACCTACTTTGTTTTGGAAGAACTTCCATAAGATTTCTCCGACGACGCGGTGCCGCGGCGGGGCTGAAACAAGTTGGTTGCGTTACCAGACTTTGTTTTTACTGGTTCCTTGCAAATTTTACAAATCACTGTGGTTTATTTCTGTCAGACTGGCGAACTAGTAAAACCCCGTTTTGGGACAATTTCCTCCGCCTCTCCTTGCTGCGACATATTCATGTGCTGTGTGTTGTGGTTTGAGAGGGCGGCGCTTTGTGATGGCGTGCCTGGGTCCGCGATTACGATTGGTCGAGAGGAACCCCTTTTTTTCCTATTGCGCCACACGTCTATCGATCGATATATATTGTTATTGAATTATCGTCCAGCCCTAATACGAGGCCCTTTAATTTAAGGGAGAGATTAAGGGAAAAGCATTAGGCTGGTTTAAATCTTATCTGTCTGAAAGATTGAAATTTGTTCATGTCAATAATAAATCTTCTTCAAACTTTAGGGCCAACTCTAGGGTATTATAAGCCTGACGGCTTGCCAGGCTTTATAATACGGTGGGGGAAACCCTGAGTTGGGCTCGGCTGGACTTCCTAGTCGAGGTGCACGGCCCGCTCATTGTGACGTAATAATCAGGAGGTTTTTGAAACAAAGCATTTATTTCCACAAATTAAAAAATTAACATTCAGCCACACTTGGACTCTTTCTAGAAGCAGTAGGGCACAAATGGAAGAACAAAAAACATGCAAAAAGTTAGTTTTGCATAATAGGTCCCCTTTGTATGTTTTATTATTACAGACTAAAGGCTATTTTGTTCTTTTTCTTCCCATTTCCTGCTAAAGGTCCAAGCTGAGAAGTTGAGCAAAGTGTACCAGCCACTGCGTTCTGCTCTCCTCGCCAAAAGTAACATTTCTGTCGCTCACCTTCTTGCGGCAAGACAAGACTTCTCGAAGATCCTTCGTACAAGCAGTGGCAAGATAAGAGAGAAGACGGCCTGTGCCATTAATAAGGTGGGTATGTCACAACGATGCCACGCTTTTTTCCCCCAAGTAAATCAGGGATGCAACATTGTAATTGTTTACCTTGTTTTTTTGTGTGTAAATTCATGATAAGAACAATAGTCATCCCTGTGATGTAAACCAGGATCAACACACAAAAGATGTGTAAAGGATCGTACATGTAACCACTACTGTGCTTTAAAATGTTTGTGTAACTGCCTGTGTGGCTCATCAAGCACCTGGGCTGGACTGGTATCGTATTTTTCTATGAGGTGCACTTAAAATTCTTAAATCTTCTCAAAAAATTATGGTGTGCCTAATAATCTGGTGCGCCTTTATATATGATTAAAGTTGTGCTTACTGACCGGTTATGTGGTACAATGCGCTCAAAAATCAGTTAAAGTGTGTAAGTACACCGCTCCGCTCAATGGTTATTCGGATCATTACGGTCCACTGTGTCACTACCTGATCGGACCCCTGAGCTGTCTACAAGACTGCATGACTGTAATGTTTAAACTAGAAGTGCATTCATGTAAAGACCCCTACATACTAGGATGTAGTTTACTCCGTGGAGGTCCGTGCATACAGGTACGTGTCACACTATAAACTTCTCAGAGGCAAGAAGTCTTTCCATCAAACTGTTTTATATGTGACACTGAGCTTCTCCAAGCAGCCGGTCACAAGCACGCAGAGCATCACAGTCCCTCTCTGTTCTCACTGACAGGTGTGCGGTGGAAAAGAAACGGCTCTAGGTGCTCAGCTAGCTAATCACACATTTTACTATTCGTTCTGCCGCTTCGTCCCACTGGCAGAAAGAGTGGGAATTGTAGGAATTTGCCACTAGAAATGTAGGCAATAGTACTCTCGACTATGAATGGTAAATTGATAAATTGATGGTACTTGTACAGCGCTTTAACTAGTCTTGACGACCTCCAAAGCGCTTCACACTACCGTTCACCCATTCACACCCTGACGGTGGTGAGCTATGTTAGTAGCCACAGCTGCCCTGAAGCAGACTGACAGAGGTGAGGCTGCCATACACTGGCACCACTGAGCCCTCTGACTACCGCCAGCAAGCAATGTGGGTGAAGTGTGTTGCCCAAAGACAACGACGGAGACAGATCGAACCAGTAACCCGCCAATTGCAGGACAAACTCTCTAACCTCTGCGCCACCGTCGCCCCAGGAGGGTAAAACGTCCACGGAGAGCTCACAGTATGCACACAGTACAAACAAATATGTGGGAGCCTTTAGGCAGCCTACACCCAGAGTACACGCTAGGAACAATAAACCTAGTAAGTTAATTCAATATAAAAGTTATGTTTATTTTTGGCCTTATGTTAAAAACAGGGCAGTGTAGTCCAACTACTCTGTCCTCCCGACAGAGACGGATAGCTCTGTCTCAGGAGAGAGCTGTGTACATGGAGGGGCGGAGTGATATTACCATATTTTTTGGACCATAAGGCCACCAAATATTCTTCCAAGTGTGTAAGTGGGTTTATCCGGGCATTTGCTTCATGCGCCAGTACACTCTTATTTTATTTTATTTTATTTTATTTAACTGACTGGCCCAAAAACGTGTCATTCAAGGATTTTCTGACGTTGGTCTGGCCCAATCACATCTCTTGCATCTGGTTTATACTTGGCCTTTCTGTTCTCGCTCCAGGCGTCTAGTGGGTTGGCAAGACCTACCAGATTTATCAACAGTACCATTTAGTATTTAAAATGAGAATACCAAGAGGGGTTTGGTTGTGGTCCAACTTCCTAGTGTCAACTGGTAGTTAATTAAAAATAAATACGCCTGAAGACCGATGACACAAAATGGTCTAAAGAGAACCTGTGGTGTGTGGAAAAGGGAAATGTCTTCAAGTAGATGCTACCAAATGTGAAAGGATGACTTCTGCAGCAACAGATGTTAAACAGCTACATTAAATAGAGGAAGAAGAGACAGTGAAGGCAGACAGAGTAAACAGAGTAGCTGATGTGGTGGTATGAGGAACTGGTTAAACAGTGAGACAAAAAATGTCAAAAAAAAGGTTATATTTACTTCATCATTCAGCAATTAAACTTTATTTTTTACATTAGTAAAAACAGAAACATACGGAGCCCGTCAAGTGTCGGCACGTAAAAACCAAAGCAGGTGGAAATCTGTGCTCACGCTTTACTAAACCGTTTGCTCAGGTTTCTGCAAACTATGTGCACGGTTTGATAAACTGTGCGCTCCGTTTTGCAATCCCTTCATGCAGATTACTCAGTGACATCTTTCGAGACTGCAGACGCATGGCCCACACCTGCGACATTTTGAACATCTCATCTCGGTGTAAAATAAATGAAGTTAATAAATTACAAGCTGTGAGACGTTCTGATTAAAGCAGGGCAGTGCTTTACTTTATATATGACATTTCCACAGAATTTACCTCACAGCTGTGGGCCATGCGTCCAAACTCCTGACAGATGTCACTGAGTTAATCTGCATATATGGATTGCAAAACGGTTTATCAAACTGTGCACACGGATTGCAGAATTTCAGAGCACAGTTTAGTAATTTGTTCACACGGATTGAAAAACCAAGCACACGGTTTAGTAAAGCGTGACCACAGATTTCCACCTGCTTTGTTTCTTTTTATAGCCGCTGACACCTGGGCTCCATAGAAACATGATTACAGTGAAATCTCAGTGCGGTACTTAGCCTCAGTATTTCTCAGTAATACAGCCAACTTTTAACCCATATAGTTATTTGCACCAGCAGATACAGCAAACGCACTCAATGCTACACATACCAGTACATCGCAAACTTATCATTATTGCAGTATCACAGATCGCAATGTGCATATTGCAAAGAACCGCCAGGAGTGCAATAAGTGTTTGCTAATTATTTAAGCACCCTGTATTCAGGCTCTCAGTGCTCCTAGTATGTTTGCTGACATTTGTTCTTTAATGCAATGTAAGAAGTTTGAGAAGGTAAAGAGGTGGTAAAGTTGATAAACTACAGCCAAGTTGTTTAATACCCAAAACATCACAAGTCAGACAGAAGCCAATTTTTTTTCATTAAAATCTTGTTAGATAGAAATTATGAATGTTTTGATCCTTTTACAGTAAAAATACATACAGTTTAGCTGTACGTATTTTTATATGAAAAATGTACTGTTTGTTTTTAATTTTAACAAATGGCATTATTTCTATTTAATAAAGGGTATGCATAAGGAGTTATAAAACTTTTCTTATATTCTTTAATTATTATTTTTTTGGTTGTTTATCATTTTTATACCAATGAATGCACCAATATTTGAGGGTTATCTGCTGAGATCATGTCCGAACAGTGATGTTGTGCCATCTAGTCCAAATATGCCTGGGTCAGATTTCTATCCCTAACCAGCCTGGTTGTGAATTAGGCATTAATATTGTTCTTAGTGTTTTTCATAAGATGAGATCAGCAAAGTTAAATCATATGAAAACTCTATAAAACAATATCACAAATTGCATTCTGGAGCCTTAACATGTAATGCATCAAACAGTCCAGCTGTTGTGCTCTAAACCTTTGAAGAGGGTGTCGTAACCTCTTATAATTAGCTTAAACGTGTTAAAAGCCTTCTGCTGCACTCAATTTACTTCAGAACTCAAAACTTGCAAGTCGAAGATGACGTCATCTCCGACTTTTCGTGTTCCAGATTCCAGCTTGTCTGACAGTAGGAAAAAAGCATGGAGGCTTCCATCAAAGCCATTGTTTAAAACATTCTGAAGCTCAGGCTGGATGCAATTGTACATTAAAGTCACACTCTATTGCAAAATCTTTCTTTCTTTAAAACCGTGCTGAATTGTTCAACTGAACATGAAATGTTGAACAATAGGTGGTGATTCTTAATTTCTGGCCACTAAGGCCACTGCTGTTAAAACAATAACATAATTCTACACTGCATTTTTTTACATATAAATGTGCTGAAACATCCTGTCTTATGAAAGCTGAAAAGTAATACATATGCAGCTAAATGTAACATGAATAAAGGAGAACTGCTAAAAACAGTCAAAGTACTCGATGCTACTGCGAGTAACAGAGTCAGCTATGTCCTCTTGGCCCGACTTTCCAACTCTTATTTCCGATTTTAGAAGCTGTTCCAGATGAAGTTTCCTTCGGAGGTCGGCCATTCCGACTCCCAAGGAGAAAAGCA
>CM073121.1:7729844-7819844 GCA_037039145.1 Fundulus diaphanus | reverse complement strand
AAAGAATGCATTATCTTAGTACAATCAATATGATTCTGAGGATCTGAGTCTTATGTTTGTGTCAGGTTCAAACACCTAAAACATTAATTAAACAAACACAAGGAGGAGAGACAACAGAAGAGTTAGTTTTCATCTTGCAAGGAGAGCCAACGGAGATGCTTAATACAGATCTCCAAACAGCTCTGAAGCAACTCCGTCGCCTCCTCTCTTTTTATTTCCAAAGGAATCCCTGGTTCCATTGTCAAGCTAAGGGGTAGGGATAAGCAAAACACTCTGTGACCTTCGAGAAAATACCAAGCAGTCCAGATGGCTGAATACAGTTCATAACAGTTTCAGACATATTTAGAAAAACACTTATCGTCACAACATATTTCTCTGCTTTCTGCAGGCCTTCTGCAACGATAAGAGAGAATAAATCAATACACATACACTACTGTTCAAACAATTTTGTGTTTTCCATGAAAGGTCACACTTATTCACCACCATACGTTGTGAAATGAATAGAAAATAGAGTCAAGACATTGACAAGGTTAGAAATAATCTTTGAAATAAGATTTTTTTTTACATCAAACTTTGCTTTCGTCAAAGAATCCTCCATTTGCAGCAATTACAGCATTGCAGACCTTTGGCATTCTAGCTGTTAATTTGTTGAGGTAATCTGGAGAAATTGCACCCCACGCTTCCAGAAGCAGCTCCCACAAATTGGATTGGTTGGATGGGCACTTCTTGCGTACCATACGGTCAAGCTGCTCCCACAACAGCTCAATGGGGTTCAGATCTGGTGACTGCGCTGGCCACTCCATTACCGATAGAATACCAGCTGCCTGCTTCTGCTCAAAATAGTTCTTGCACAATTTGGAGGTGTGTTTAGGGTCATTGTCCTGTTGTAGGATGAAATTGGCTCCAATCAAGCGCTGTCCACTGGGTATGGCATGGCGTTGCAAAATGGAGTGATAGCCTTCCTTATTCAGAATCCCTTTTACCCTGTACAAATCTCCCACCTTACCAGCACCAAAGCAACCCCAGACCATCACATTACCTCCACCATGCTTAACAGATGGCGTCAGGCATTCTTCCAGCATCTTTTCATTTGTTCTGCGTCTCACAAGCGTTCTTCTTTGTGATCCAAACACCTCGAACTTGGATTCATCCGTCCACAACACTTTTTTCCAGTCTTCCTCTGTCTGTGTTCTTTTGCCCATCTTAATCTTTTTCTTTTATTGGCCAGTCTCAGATATGGCTTTTTCTTTGCCACTCTGCCGTGAAGCCCAGAATCCCACAGCCGCCCCTTCACTGTAGATGTTGACACTGGTGTTTTGCGGGTACTATTTAATGAAGATGCCAGTTGGGGACCTGTGAGGGGTCTGTTTCTCAAACTAGAGACTCTAATGTACTTATCTTCTTGCTCAGTTGTGCAACGCGGCTTCCCACTTCTTTTTCTACTCTGGTTAGAGCCTGTTTGTGCTGTCCTCTGAAGGGAGTAGTACACACCGTTGTAGGAAATCTTCAATGGACGTTCTGGTGGGCTTGTGTCCGGCCCCCTGTCCCGGTCCTGGTCCGAGTCGTCTCTTTGTGCGGGTTTCGCTTGGGGGGTAGGGTTTGGGATGGCTCGTGCGGGCTGGCTGGCCAGGGTCCCCCCCTCTTATTTATTTATTTATTCATTTATTTATTTATTTTGGGGGGGGGGGGGTAAAGCCAGTAGGCTTGGTGGGTGGGCTGGGGGGGTGGAGGTGTTGGTCCTGGTGGGTGGGTGGTTGGCTGGCGGGCCCTGCGGCCTCTCCCTGGCCCCCGGGCTACGGTGGTGCCGTTGGCGGGGCCCCCTTCTCTGGGTGGGGCTTTCAGGGAGCGGGGGTGCCTATTGGAGTCCGTAGGGCAGCTGGCTCCCTGGGACGGCTCCCCAGTCCTTTGCTCCCCATCCCCGGACTCCTCCCTCTGCCTGCTCCATCACGCCGCCACACATGTAGGTCCTTGGGGAAGGGGGCGTTACTGGAGGTTGCCACTTTCTGGTGACGTCCCTCTCCACAATTTTATCATGCATTTTAGACACTTTCACTCCAAACATTTTCACAACGCACATTCATGTAGGCCATAGTATGGCTGGCACCAGCTTCCTTCCGGAGGGGGGGGTGGGCTGTGCCGTGCACCCTCTTCGGCGCTCCCAGTTTTTAAACACACTTGAGAACAACATGCAACAACACAACATCTGAGCGGGCGTAGGGAGGATCGGGGTCTTTTACACATCCCCGTTCCCCGATGGCGGCAAGGAGTCTGGGGCCTGGAGGAGGTGCGGGCCACCGGGTCCGGGGTCTTGGTGGGGGGCTGCTGTGGGTAGTCAGCGGCTTGCCAGGTCTGGGGCTGACGCCTCTGCTCCCCCCAGGAGGGGTGGGGGGCAGGGGTGGCTAGGGTAAGGTGGGGGAGGGAGGGGGTTTATGAAGTATTTAGGGGGTGGGGGGGTTCTGGCTGGGTGGCCCGTGTCGTGTTGCTCCCCCTCTTTGGGGGGCCTGGTCCGGGGGGCGTCTGGTCCGGGGGCGGGGCCGGGGGTCGGGCACAGTTGAATTGTGGTGACCCCCCCTCTTGTGAGTGTTGGATGTGAGTGTTATGTGGGAATGTGTGTACAGTGTCCTTTTTTTTTTTTTTTTGTAAATCTGTGTGGGGTGAGTGGGGCACTAGGGAGGGATGGTGTGAAAGAGTTTTGTTTTTGTTTTTGTTTCTTCCAGGTATGGGTCCGGTCCGACTCCCTCTCCCAAGAACATCTCAAGTCTCCGCTAGGTGCGGAGCCCATCCCCCCACGTCCTGTCCTCCTCCGCTGCGCTGGCGGGCGCCTTGGCCCTCTGGCGCGCTGGTGGGCCTCGGGTTTGGGGCGGGTTCCCGGGTGGGTGCCAGCCCATTCCCGGTGGCTGCTTCGCGGTGCCTGGCCCCCCGGGGGGCGGCCGGGGCCCCCGCCGCATGGGCGGGGCGCCCCTGGGGCCTCTGCATGGGCCTCCGCATGGCCGGGACCACTTCAGCGGGGCTGGGTGCCGGCGGAGCCCACGGGCTCGTCCCCGCGGCTCTTGGGGGCGTCGGCATTGCGGTGGCTGGGGGATTTCCTCGGGGTCGTCTCTCCTCTTTCCTTGGGTTGGGGGGGGGTTGCAGATATCCTGTGTCGGCCCCTCCTGGGCGCCCTGCTTTGGGGGCCCCTTTGGGAGTCCGGGGTTATGGGTCCCCTGACCCCTGCCTCTGTGTTCGGGGAAGGCGGGCCTTTGGTTCTCCACAACCACTATCGAGCTATTTCCTTCTGGATAATTTTCACCTAAACTAGTGCACTCTCACAAACTCCCACAGGTGCAGGGTTCCAGGTATTAAGTGTTCACTTATATACAGAAAGCCTGTAATTTATTTATTTATTTATGTTCTTTATCTTTCTTTCTTCAGGTTTCACTTTACACATGTCAGCTTAAATAATAGTACATATGATTTAGCAATGGCATCTAGGTGTTAGTCGATTGTATCTGTTGCTTTATGTCTGTTGGTTGTGCTGTTCTTTTTGCATCTCTCTTTCCAGGTGATGGAGCAGATGGAGAACGTTTTATCATTCTCTCCCTTTTATCTCTTCTTTCTTTCACCTATTCTCTTTCTTTTTTTTCTCTTCTTGTTCTTCCTTTACTCTCCCATTGTAGTATCCATATAATTTGAAATTCTCCCTGCAGGAATCATAATAAAGCTATTAACATGCATAAATCAAGCGGAGCACTATGGCGAAAGCTGTTCGCTCCACTTGTGAAAGCAAAATCTGTCGAGCTCTATCTGGCATTGAGACATCAATTCCTATTGCCACATTGCTAGACAGGACACTGGGGGGGGAAAAAGAAAGGAAATCTTCAATTTCTTAGCAATTTCTCGCATGGAATAGCCTTCATTTCTAAGAACAAGAATAGACTGTCAAGTTTCAGATGAAAGTTCTCTTTTTCTGGCCATTTTGAGCGTTTAATTGACCCCACAAATGTGATGCTCCAGACACTCAATCTGCTCAAAGGAAAGTCAGTTTTGTAGCTTCTGTAACGAGCTAAACTGTTTTCAGATGTGTGAACATGATTGCACAAGGGTTTTCTAATCATCAATTAGCCTTCTGAGCCAATGAGCAAACACATTGTACCATTAGAACACTGGAGTGATAGTTGCTGGAAATGGGCCTCTATACACCTATGTAGATATTGCACCAAAAAACAGACATTTGCAGCTAGAATAGTTATTTACCACATTAGCAATGTATAGAGTGTATTTCTTTAAAGTTAAGACTAGTTTAAAGTTGCTTCATTGAAAAGTACAGTGCTTTTCCTTAAAAAATAAGGACATTTCAATGTGACCCCAAACTTTTGAACGGTAGTGTACATACTAAAATAAAATGGTAACCACTGGTTCATATATTCCAGCAAATATATGATTAACACAATAAACACAAACACTGTAATGAGAGAGAGATCAGTCACATGAAATACACTTTAATTTCTGAATAACTAAAACCTTAAAACGTCTTAGTAGTAAAGAGTATATACGTGATAAATGCAAGGAACATAGTAAATAATAAAATATGTAGAAAATAGTAAAAAATAATTCTATCATTTCCCCCTGTTTATCATGTATAAACTCTTTTTCTCACGTCACTTCAGGCAGCCACTTCGTTAGATTTTCAGCTGGAAAGTCATTTTATGAAGGTAAATACATCATACACTCAGGGTTCAATTTACAGCAGTGATTCATGTGTGTATACTTCAGGATTAAAATATGTCTGGAAAGTGGGTTGGATGAAAGGTACCTGGCTCTTCATCGCTGTCTTCATCATTGTCATCGTGGGCTAATAGTGAATACATCTGTGCCATTTTGTCCTCCATGGGTGAAATTGCTGTAGTGATGAGACGATTCAACAAAGAACGGAGACAAGGAATACAACAACATCCACAAAACTCCAGAATAGCAGTAAACACTGCAATGGAAACTAAAATTGATGCAAACAGCATTTTATACTTCCCAAACACGTCCAACCACTGAACCCACATGGTAGTGTCTACTCCAGAATGCTCTTTCATCTTCTTATTGAGAGCGCGAAGATCCTCTATAGCTTTGGTCAGGCTAACGTCAGCAGCAGTGTTGTTAGGAATGAATGTGCAGCACTGTTCTCCAAAAATAGCACAAACACATCCTTTCTCTGCCAGCAGCATGTCTAGAACAATTCTGTTCTGGAAAGCTATCAGAGAAGTTGCAGCTAACTCATCATGTACGGCTTCAAAACCGCTTTGTGTCCAATTACCTAATCTCTGGACATTGTAGTGGATGTAATTGATCCTGTCTACATTTTTATTGGTCATGCACCACCAGCAGAGAAACGAACTAGGAACTACACTAGATAACTGAGAGATTAGATCTTCGACTCTCATGGGGACCACAGACACAGGAAGTAACAAAGTAACTAAAGCACAATACCCTATAGCATTTCTTGATAACCTATCAAACAACCTGTTATCTCCACACCACCACCAAATGTCGCTTCTTGCTATTGGGTTAAAATAAGGACTTACTGTTATAATGGTTAAACACCATGTTTTAGATAAATTTCCTAATTTCTGTCCTTTTCCTGTCATGCTTATACAGGTGAAATTTCCAGGTGCTACTTTTTTAGAAAACAATGGTTTCTTTTGGTTCATTGTAGTAAGCGGAAATATGGTGTCCCATTCTCTACAGGCATCATTGGGGTTGGTTTTATTCATTACATTTGTTACGCACAGTTGAGGAATGGAGGCTGGAACTACGCTCAGTAGTGGTCTTGGGCCCATGCATATTACACAATCTCTTTTGGTTGTATTTGCTGCCTGTTTTACCATTAACAACCAGGTGTTACTAGTACCTGAAATTCCTGTCGCTATTCTGAACCAATCATCAGATGGAGCATTTGGACCCACAAGAACCACTCCTTTCGCAGCAGCCCCTGGAGAAACGGATGGTGTTGTTGCACTAATATGATTAGTCTCAGAGAGTGTTATAGGGAATTTCGGATCAGATCCAAAGCTGCCTGCCCACAAATAAAAAACCCAACATGTGGTACAACTACCTTTTTGTTGTTTAATCCTATAGCTGGGGGGTATTAGAGATTCAGAGGTTAAATTCACTTTCAATAATATCCTAGTTTCAATATTTCTCATTCTTAGAACCTTTTGATGATGTCGAGCAGATGGGGTAGTGCCCCATTTAGGGGTCCATCTATTTCCTTCATCAGCCACTAGGGTAGACCATGTCTTATGTTTTATGTCATTTGTCATATACCACGCGTGATCTCTGTAATCTACACCATTCCGTTCATCCTCAGTGCGGTGAACGGAATATTTACTTCTAGGGAGGAGTTGGATTGCAGGCACACCTGCATTCCTACCTGATAATGACTTGGCCCTTGGCAGAATGGGTCCTGACCTTTAATGGTTTCTCTCTTTTGTCTCTGCAAGGTTATGTTAACAGTTTTAACTTTTGGGGGTTCCCCCCACAAGTACCAGAAGAACAAAACACCTAGAGGTCATTTTGGCTGAAATTCTCCTCTACTTGGTTCAGTGTGTCTCTTTTTCTTCACTGACTTTCGGATCTTCCCGACTCTAAATGTCTGGGTCCACCCTATTATCAGACTTTTAAGCACCTCCCCTATCAGAGTTTTCAGCCGGAATGATTTTTTTTCACAATTTGATAAATGAATTCGTTGATCTTTCAGCTATCTTAACAGCAGTAGGAGTTGTTAGCAGTACTTGGTGAGGCCCTTCCCACTTAGGTGAATGCCGGTGCTTCTTCTTTATGCTCCTCACCAACACCCAGTCTCCTGGTTTCACTAGTTGGGTGTCCTGCTGGGAAACAGAATGACTCTCATCAGTTTCTTTCTGTTTCTGCGTTTCTAGCATCTTCCTCATATAATCTGCTAAACTGGATTCTTCATCAGTTTGCCACTGAGTCTTAAACTGGGGTAACCTGTAAGGCCTCCCAAACAGAGTTTCATAAGGTGTCAATCCAGATGTTGATGTGATATTTATGTACATTTTTACTAAGTCAAAACACTTGGTCTGACAGTTTCCTCCATACACTTTTTTAGTCTGTTTTTTATTGCCTCATTCATTCTTTCAACTAATCCAGCTGTGACGGAGGAGCCGTCACGAGCCAGGACATAGTTATAAGTCCGCATCAGCATGCGAGCACGCCTGCGCACACATACACAGGCACATACACCATCTCTAACTTATTTTTCGTTGCAGCTAAACTGATGTGGTTCATTGTGGGTGCACACACGGTGTTCCTGCTTCAGTTAGCATTCATTATAACCTTTTCATTTCAGTTTCAAACATTTTCCCCGTTCTGTTTTCAAGCAGGCTTATTGCTGGACTGTGGTGTGCTGGGAGGGAGACACATGATGATGTGATGTCATCAGAAGTACTGAGTGTTTTGTTAAATTGAGTACTGTATTTTTGATTGTAAGTTTTTTATTTTTTCATTATTATTATTATTTTGTATACTTTAATTTGAGTTAGAAGTAATTGCTTAGATGTTCTGGTTTGTTTGTTTGTGTTTGCTTGTTTGAACTTCCTGTGGGCGGAGCCTGTGGCTTTAAAAGCAGGGCTTTGCTCCACATGGGGGCAGTCTGTGGTTAGACTCCAGAGAAGTCACACTGAGGGTGAATCACTGTAACAAGGAAGTCATTTATGTTTGACCAAGCATAGAAGAACCCCGTCACATATGGTGTCAGGAGTGGGATTATGGTGAGCCGGAGAAGAGGATCTCATCTGTTGAAGCAAAGACCTGGCCTTCGATCACAATCAAAGATGGAGGAACAGGTGGCTGACAAAGCATGGGAGAGCATGCCAACGACGGATGGCTCGGATGAGGAAGGTGAACCAAAGCCTGGCCCCAGTGGATCAAGTGCATCTGGCAGTGAGTTTCTCACTTTGATGAAGGACTTTATGGCAGGTCAGCAAAAGCGAGAGAAAGGGCTGCTGAAGGAATTACGAAATCTTAGGATGTCTCTGCAGCAACCACAGCAGGTACCACGCCCTCACCTTCAGTCAGGAGTTGGTGCAGAGCAAAGTGGCGACAATGATGGTGGTGATGATGACGACAGCCATCAACTTCAGTCAGTAAGTTACACCACTGATCCAAAGATTCCACCTTATCAATTAGAAGACCTGGAAAACTATCTGCTGCGGTTTGAGCGCATTGCCAAGACCTGGAGGTGGCCAGAGAGTGAATGGGCGTGCCGTCTCATTCCACTCCTTTCTGGGAAAGCGCTGGAGGCCTATGCTGCCATGGATGAGGAACGTGCTCACTGCTACAAGGACTTGAAAACTGCTTTGTTAACAAAGTTTGACATCTCACCTGAGACATACAGACAGAAGTTCAGAGCAACAAGTATACCTGTTGGTGAAACTCCTTCTGAAACCTACCACCGCCTTAGAGGCCTCTACCGACGATGGATCCGACCAGACCAGCATTCCAAGGAGGACATCGGGGAGCTTATCATCCAGGAACAACTGCTGAGCGTTCTGCCCTCTGATGTCAGGACCTGGGCGAAAGAATTGAAATTGAATTGAACATGAACCCAAGGATGGTCTGACTGCTGCAAAGTTGGCTCTACAGTACGTGAATGCACGGCGAGGAGGAGCAGTACGTTTCTCCAACCCGGTGACGCAACCTGGTCAACTGGCTGGACATCAACGGTATGCCAGAGACCCAAGCCAGGAGGTTAAAGGTACCACAAGTTCTCTGAATCCACCATCCAACGGTAAGACATTAATTTGCTATTATTGCCAGCAGCTGGGCCACAAGGCTTCGGTGTGCCCAATAAAGAAGACCAAGTTTTCTGGTTCCTGCCATGTTCCTAGAGTTGAAAATCATGCTGGAGTCAAAAACTTTAAGACCAGAACTCATAAAACTGTGACTGTGAATGGACAGCAGGTGACTGCATTAATAGACAGTGGTAGTTCCACATCACTTGTAAAAGATTGTCTTGTACCTGTTGGATGTGTGAACTATGAAAAGAAAACTGAGATTGTGTGTGTGCATGGAGATTGTCATGTTTATCCAAAAGCAGAAGTGACTGTCATTATTGATGATCAATCATATTTAACTGTTGATGTGGTGGAAAACCTACCTTTTGATCTAATTTTGGGTACTGATTTACCTGTGGTGTTTCATCTTTTGGAAGAGTGACAAACTGAGGGGGACAAAGTTAACAATGTTTCCTGCCCTGTGATTACCCATTCTCAGGCCAAAGAACAAGTTGAGTCCCTACCTGATTTTGATGAGTTTGAGGTTTCAACAAGATCTAGAAAATCCAGAAGGCAAAGAAAATTTGAGAAAAGGTTAATGCTGAGTGGAAATGTGTTAGCAGATTTAATAGTGGATGACATGTGGAAAATACCTGAAAATATTGCTACTCTACAGAAACAGGATGTGTCTTTACAACCTTTGTTTGACCGAGTGGAAGAAAAAACTGATGTTAAGTGGAGAGGAAGAGAAACCTTTGTGATAAAAGATGGAGTGTTGTATGCTTGTAATGAAAAACAACGGTTGGTAGTTCCAACTAGCTGTAGGGCACTTGTCATGCATTTGGCACACACCATTCCATGGGCAGGGCACTTGGGGCGTCACAAAACATTTATGCGCATCAGCTCACGTTTTTTCTGGCCATCGATGTGTAATGACATTAATGCATTATGTGCTTCTTGTCCTATATGCCAGAAGACTCGTCCTGCTCGGAAAACAGATCGGGCGCCCCTCCAGCCACTACCTGTTGTCTCCACTCCTTTTCATAAGGTTGCAATGGACATTGTTGGACCCCTAGTGAAGAGTGGGCGTGGTCATCAGTACATCCTGGTAGTATGTGACTATGCCACCAGATTTCCAGAGGCTTTTCCACTACATACCATTACTGCTCCTGTGGTAGTTCGAGCTCTGGTCCAGCTGTTTTCAAGAGTTGGAATCCCAGATCAGATTTTGACAGACCAGGGAACAAATTTCACCTCTAATCTCCTAAGACTCTTTCATAAACAGCTTGGGATCTCAGCCATCAGGACGACGCCTTACCATCCGCAAACTGATGGATTGGTTGAAAGGTTCAACCAGACGCTGAAGAGGATGCTGCAGAAGTTTGTGAATGACACTGGCAGAGATCGGGACCGCTGGTTACCATTCCTTCTCTTCGCCTATCGTGAGGTGCCGCAAGCATCAACTGGTTTCTCCCCATTTGAACTTCTGTATGGGTGGGATGTTCAGGGGCCGCTTGACCTGCTGAGGAAAAGCTGGGATGCATCAGAAGACTCATCCAGTGCCAAAGGTGTGGTCCAGTATGTGCTGCAGATGAGAGGTCGGCTTGCTGAATACCAGAAGCAAGCTGAAAAAAACCTGCTGCAGGCCCAGCAGAAGCAAAAGAGGTGGTATGACCAGCAGGCACGGTAAAGGGTCTTAAGTCCTGGACAGAAGGTGTTGCTTCTCCTGCCTTCATCCACCAGCAAGCTTTTGGCAAAATGGCAAGGGCCCTATACCATCAGCCGACAGCTAGGATCCACCACCTATGAAGTCTACCATCTTGACAAAAAGAAAGCTACACAGGCTTATCATGTGAACTTGCTAAAGGAGTGGAAAGAACCATGGCCAGCTCCTGAAACATCATGCGTGTTAAGGCCGGTTGAGGAGGAAGACGAGGTTCCTAGCATTGAAGTGATGGCTGAACAGTCAACCCCCAATCTCGGTCACTTGAGCTCACACCAAGCCTCACAACTTCAGCAGATCTTGCAGAAACTGTCTCCTCTCTTTTCTCCTAATCCAGGCCGGACCCCCTTGATAGAGCATGCAATTCGACTGAAAGAGAAGCAGCCAATTCGTCAACGTCCATATAGAGTTCCACAGCAACTGGTGCTGCGAGAAGAAGTCAAAACCATGCTAACGTCAGGTATTATTGAACCTTCAAACTCTGAATGGTGCAGCCCAGTGGTCATTGTGTGTAAGAAAGATGGTTCACTACGGATTTGCAATGATTTCAGAAAGCTTAATGCAGTCTCCGAGTTTGATGCCTATCCCATGCCCAGGGTAGATGAGTTGCTGGAAAGGATTGGAAAAGCCAAGTTCATTACCACCCTTGACCTCTGTAAAGGGTACTGGCAGGTTCCATTAGAACCTTCAAGCAGACAGTACACTGCATTTCGTACCCCTTCTGGTCTTTTCCAGTTTACTGTTATGCCATTCGGCCTGCATGGTGCTCCAGCCACCTTCCAGCGGCTAATGGACAAAGTACTGCGAGGAAGTGAAGACTACAGCGCGGCTTATCTTGATGATGTAATCATTTACAGCAATAGCTGGGAGGAGCATGTCTCACATCTAGCAAGAGTGTTGGAAAAGATTGGAGAAGCAGGACTGACACTTAACATATCAAAGTGTGTTTGGGCACAACAGGAGACCAGGTACCTTGGTTACCAGCTGGGGAGAGGAGAGGTACGACCACAGATGGACAAAATTGAAGCGATCCAAAAGTGCCCTCGTCCTCGAACAAAGAAGGAAGTGCAGTCATTCCTGGGACTAGCTGGTTGGTATCGAAGGTTTGTGCCTCATTTTGCTACACTTGCTTCTCCACTCACCAGTTTGACAGCTAAAGACCAGAAGAATCCCATTGTGTGGTCCAAGGAGTGTGAAGCTTCTTTTAACACTCTGAAAGCTCATCTATGTTCATCTCCCGTCCTCCGAAGTCCAGATTTCAGTAAGAAATTTCTGGTCCAGGTAGATGCATCCACAGTTGGCCTAGGAGCTGTCCTGGCTCAAGGAGATCCTGGGGAGGAGCAACCGATACTCTACCTGAGCCGCAAGCTGCTACCTCGGGAGGTGAGGTATTCTGTGGTGGAAAAAGAAGGCCTGGCCATTAAGTGGGCTCTGGAAAGTCTCAAGTATTATCTGCTGGGCAGAGAATTTGATTTGGAGACAGACCATCGTGCCCTGACCTGGATCAACACCATGAAGGACCATAACCATCGTCTAACTAGGTGGTATTTGTCATTGCAACCTTACAAATTTAACATCTGTCATAGGAGTGGTAGACTCAACAAAGTGGCAGACTTTCTTTCTAGGTTGCCGAATTTCGCCAACCTTGGAGAGGGGTGGTGTGACGGAGGAGCCGTCACGAGCCAGGACGTAGTTATAAGTCCGCATCAGCATGCGAGCACGTCTGCGCACACAGGCACATACACCATCTCTAACTTATTTTTCGTTGCAGCTAAACTGATGTGGTTCATTGTGGGTGCACACACGGTGTTCCTGCTTCAGTTAGCATTCATTATAACCTTTTCATTTCAGTTTCAAACATTTTCCCCGTTCTGTTTTCAAGCAGGCTTATTGCTGGACTGTGGTGTGCTGGGAGGGAGTCACATGATGATGTGATGTCATCAGAAGTACTGAGTGTTTTGTTAAATTGAGTACTGTATTTTTGATTGTAAGTTTTTTATTTTTTCATTATTATTATTATAATTATTATTATTTTGTATACTTTAATTTGAGTTAGAAGTAATTGCTTAGATGTTCTGGTTTGTTTGTTTGTGTTTGCTTGTTTGAACTTCATGTGGGCGGAGCCTGTGGCTTTAAAAGCAGGGCTCTGCTCCACATGGGGGCAGTCTGTGGTTAGACTCCAGAGAAGTCACACTTAGGGTGAATCACTGTAACAAGGAAGTCATTTATGTTTGACCAAGCATAGAAGAACCCCGCGTCACACAGCACTTTGAGGATAATAAGCACAATGATTATTTAGCTCTATGTGGAACAGAGTACCTATGTGCTTTACTATTTGGTTTACAAAATGTGTTCCATTGTTACTGTATATTTTTTCTGGAATGCCATACCTAGGAATATCTTTGCAGAGAGCTTTTGCAACTGTCAGAGCATCTGGGTGTTTTGTTGGAAAAAGTTCTATCCATTTAGAAAAGGCATCAATTATCACTAAACAATATTTTTTCCCTTCACTTTTGTTTAGTTCAATAAAATCCATGTGAATAATTTGAAATGGATATTGTGGTGCTGGAAATCGCCCTTTACGTGGTCTCAAAAATCCCTATGGATTGTGTTTAGCACATGTGAGGCATGCTCTACAAAAACCTTTTGAATAGGAATTAAATCCGTAGGTTGTATAATGTTTATTTATCTGGCCAACCATCCCCCTGTTCGAAACACGTGACAGATGGTTTGAAAGGGGTGTGAAGGAAGCCATCTACGTTAAGAGAGAAAAACCAACCTTAAACAGAGGAGGAGGCCTTAGGTTCCAACTCTCAAAAACTTACAATACAGCAATAGGATTAATTCCGGTCAATCTTCACCTTAACTCTCACCCTCATTCGGGTGATCAAAACATTGTTCCTTTAAGCCAGGCCAATAACAACCCTAACGACTCCTCGTTACAGAGGAGTGGACCAGTTTCGGTCCAATCTGCTGTCTTAATGGCTTTAACGACCGCCCATTACTAAGGGGTGGACCTGTTTCGGTTGAATTTGCATGTTATCTAAGCCATTACAAGGCCTTTGTTTGGCATTGGTATAAAGCTGGTTACTCCACATTACTCCAGACTTTTTGAATTGAGGAAAGCTTCCTGGAGAGGAAGCGAAACGTCTTCTACTACGGATAGCAAGTCCAGTTGCCTTGTTTTTTACTTTTTGTGGAGTAAGGAGAAATGATCACGTCGCTTTAGCCTATAAATGGATCCCCATATTTACCGAAACTGTCCAAAACAATGCTTTTCTAGTTAAACCTGTGGATTCACTGGTCCATGTGTTCGGTGATGTTGCTTTCCAGTCTGAGGCAGCTAATCCCTTTTGCACCATCTTCCCCAAGTCTTTCCACTGTATAAGTTTACCTTTATACAGGGAAATGTGTGGAGGCGTCCAGCACTGATGGAGACGTTGTAGTTTATCAGGTAAAGTTACAGCAGCCACTGAACAGCTGTCGGAGTCAGAATAAATGTGGGTCACTGTTATTTTAGCTGGTGTGGACGTCTGCATCTGAGCCTCATAGTCAGGGTCATGATTGGGAGTCTGTTTGTACCACATAGTGATGTACAGGTCTTGGTCTGACATTTTATGCTGCACATGAGGAATGAGTCTCCTGGCTCCTGCTAATAGAACATCTGCTGTGTTATGTGGGGGTTTATTTGGAATGTCCAGAGTGTAATACAAATTAGGAGGACCAACCCCTTGGAGGACATAAAAGTCCTCTTGCTGCAGATCCTTTTTTCTTTTTACAATAATTTCTCCCTGAGAACTGGGAATCAGGGCTAATCCAGGCAGAGCAGGCCATCACGACCCAAAAGATTTACTGGACAATCTGGTAACATGAGAATATATAACTAATATGACAGTCCTTCAGGGTCCCTGATCCAAACAGGTTCAGATTCAGAAACCAAAGTCAATTTCCCATTAGCAGATCTCACTGCAACGTCTGAGCCCCTAGAGCGCAGACAGGGAACAGGTTCTTTGCAAGTTGTTCTACGTGCTCCTGTGTCATACAAAAAGGTAACAGATGTTCCATTTACCAACAAAGTTATTTCAGGTTTTGCAACTTCTACTGCTAATAAGTCCTCGAGATTCAGCAGTATTTTATCAGGATGAGGCGGAAGCCCCAGACCTGTTACTTCTGTGTCTAGTCATGCTGAAGTGCCATGAGCATGTCCTATCTTAGGGCAATCTCTGATTAATTGTTCCTCGTTCTCACAGTTCCAACAGGTGTTGTTTGGACATTCCCTTGCTAGATGACCTTCTTCCCCACACTGCCAACATTCCCCATGGGTTCCTCTGAAACATCCTCTCCTTGAAAAACCACCTCTACCTCCTCTCCTCTGTCCTCTCACACGGTAAACACCACGTGTTTTAGCTCCCTGATAAAACACTTCCTCTGTCTCAGCCTGATAATATGCACCAGTCACAGCCTTTTTTTTTTTTTTTTTTTTGTCTCTTGCTATTTTCTCTGCATGCAAAGCCTGGTCAATGTATTCATCTAGAGTTTTATTTCCTAGTCCCACACAATGTTTTTCCACCCAGTTTCTAATGTTCTCTCTGGCCCCTGCATGTAAAGCATTCTTTAGCTGTTGCTGATAAGAACTGTTATTATCCGCAGAAACCTCCAAACCACTGTGTAATCTGAACGCCAGAGTCATCCTGACTCTGTATTCATCAAAAAGCTCACTGTCTCCCTGTTTTATGTGGCCTATTTCAGTGTAGTTTGCTTTTTTTCTGAAATCTGCCCCTCACTCTTCGGCCCAACTCACCAACTCTAGTTACCAAGTCAGCAGCATCATGAGTTAAAGCTACACCTCCTGTATCCAGAGGATTCCAATCCCCTTTAATGTGATGCCAGTCACTCTGTAATGCTGTCATCCAGACCTGCTGAGTTTCATGTCCTTTAAATTATAAGAGTGCCTGACATCTTCCATAGCCGCAACAAACTGAGTAGGGTCCTCCTTAGGGGAAGGAACCCCTTCTTTCGCTTTCTTAACATCCTCCATTGTCCAGGTTCAATAAACCAGCATTGTGGGCCCCTGGCCCGAGTCCCCTGCCCGTGGGTTTGGTACCTGGATCATGGGGAAAAAAGCCTGTTTCTGAAGAAGGGGGCAGGGGAGGGGGCATCTGGGATAAAGGATTCAATGAGTCTAACCTGGTTTTCCAAGATCCCACTGGCCAACCACTTCTCAACCCTTCCCTCCCGGATGGTTCTGATGTTTTATATGGAGGTGGAATGTGGGTCTGCTCTGCAGGTAGTGCGGGGCACAAATGAGCAGGTGACCTGGAGGGGGGTGTTTTAACTACAGCGCTAGCAAAAGGATTTTTTGAGGGTAAAGGATATAGGGAATCAGATTCTTTAACCTCTTCTTCCTCCTCTGTGTCTTGTTGTGCTGCTGCACCGCGCGGTGGGGGTGGAGGCGAGGCCTGTCTTCTACGGGGCCTTTGTGTTACTATAGACCAGTTCATTGTTATTGTTTTGATCCGGGTTTTTCGTGCATGCGCGCCGGACTGGTTGGCAAAAGACGAACACAATGGCGGACGCAAACAGAGAAACTGACGAGTTCTCCACGTATTTTTCTTCTTTAGATAACGTATCACAAAAACGTTTTAAGAGTAAGTTGATGGTATCATATTGCCAGATCCACACAGCAAAAGCCTAAAGTGACGGAGCGAGTCTGTGAAATGCTGGCCAAGTGTTCCGTACCGCGACATACAGCTGCCTTATAAACACGGCAGGCCAGTACACACGAGAGAGCACGAAAGCTCCTGAAACCACTGGACGGCTACAATTATATTATATCTGGACATAGGCTCCAGCAACGCCCACGACGCCATGAGGGATTAAGCGGGTCAGAACATGGATGGATGGATGTTCAGACATGTTTGTGTAACATACGAATGCGGAGTCGGACACAGACTGCGCCTCAGCAGAGAGGAAGACCCGCCCGGTAGGGTAAAAAAAACATAGTTCACTACGGATTATTTTGGTGTTTTTTGTCTTGTTAAAATGGATGGGGGTGTCGGCGACATTGCAGCGTAAACACAGACGTACTAGCGTGCGTGAACGGGGGCGTAATGGAAAGGCTGCAGCGCATCGACTCCGCTTCTCCCGGCTCCGTCTAGCGATCGCCACCTCCCCTCCGCCGCTATTTAAGTAGAACAATGACTAGAGCAGAATTAAGTTGTATTTACCGGAGATGAAGTGTAGACTGCATATTCTGTCGTGGTATGATGGATCCCCCAGTCCATTGGGAGTGTCTGCCTGCGCTCTTTTCATTGAAATTATCCATTTCTTTCTTCGTCCTTCGGTAAACGACAGAAATGTACATCCAACAATTTGGAATGCCTCTGTATGCAACCGGCAGCACAACAAGTCGTAGACAGTTTTTAGATTCCAAAAATAAACGAACTAAAAGTACGCTCTAAATCACCCGTTTTGTCATGTAGTAGACGAGAACAGTACTGTTTTTGCCAACCACCGTGACCCGGATGTAGTGCTGACGTCACGCCTGAACTGGTCTATTTCATCATCCACTTTTCTATGGAACATAACGTAATTTTTAGCCTTTTTTTCCCTCTTTTCTGCTATTTTTAACCAGTACTGGGTATCTCTAAAGCCTGCTTTTTCCATCTTTTTTGGATTACCGTTTGTTTTATGAATTATAGCTTCTTGGAGTTTGGCTATTTTTTGTTTAATCGCCCCTCAAACCCGTATTCTTTTACCCATGTAGCTAAATGTTTTATTTTATCAGGGTTTTGCTGTTCAACGAATTTCCAGTCCTTACTCTGGAGCTGTTTCAACGTTTTACTTTGTCCCTTTCCCATTTTTATAAATTTGGTCCAGTCCTGTAACACATGGGTGTTCTATAGGCTGGGATATTTACACCGTGGGGTAACAATAAAAATACCTGTTGTGGTAATTCTCGCTTCAACTCTTTCGAGTGGAGAATTTTTGCTAGACCTCCACAAAGGGCTTGTTACTTACAATCCCACTGTTTTTAAATGAAAAGAAAATACCTAGTGGTATTTAATCTTCCAGTCATACACACAAACGCACACCGCAGACTTTAATTTTGTAGGACTCTGCTGCCCTCGATTTACACGGCCCTTTATGGACGCCGTTATCCTTTTTGATTCACAGACCTTTTGGGCTCTGTCACCCCTTCGATTTACAGACCTTTTGGGCTCTGTCACCCCTTCGATTCACAGACCTTTTGGGCTCTGTTACTTGTTTGAGTACCTATTATTGCCTAGGATTATAGGGTTTGACTTGGTGACCCTCAGTCACTCGCTCATACTTTTAAATAAACTCCACTCATCACTGCTGTCAATCCTTCCTCGGAATTCCCGTCAACAGTCAGAAACCAGGAGGCGAGATGGACTAGGCCCTTGGAAAAGGATCTGAATGCAGTGGCCACTGACTTTCACCCGGTTCACCTCACCCACAGGAATCCTCCGGTATATTGGGATCCGGCTCAAAGGACCAATTAAATGTCAGGTTCAAACACCTAAAACATTCATTAAACAAACACAAGGAGGAGAGACAACAGGAAAGTTAGTTTTCATCTTGCAAGGAGAGCCAACAGAGATGCTTAATACAGATCTCCAAACCGCTCTGAAGCAACTCCGTCGCCTCCTCTCTTTTTATTATCCAAAGGAAACCCTGGTTACATTTGTCAAGCTAAGGGGTAGGGATAAGCAAAACACTCTGTGACCTTCAAGATAATACCAAGCAGTCCAGATGGCTGAATACAGTTCATAACAGTTTCAGACATATTTAGAAAAACACTTATCGTCACAACATATTTCTCTGCTTTCTGCAACGTTAAGAGAGAGAGAGTAAATCAATACACATACATAGTAAAATAAAATGGTAACCACTGGTTTATATATTCCAGCAAATATGATTAAAACAATAAACACTGTAATGAGAGAGAGATCAGTCACAGTGAAATACACTTTATTTTCTGAATAACTAAATCCTTAAAACTTCTTAGTAGTAAAGAGTATATACGTGATAAATACAATGAACATAGTAAATAACATAAAATATGTAGAAAATAGTAAAAAATAATTCTATCAGTTTGCTGTGTTGAGTTTGTTTTGTTTTATTTTGTTGATTTGGTTGGCCACCAGTTGGTGGCGGTAATGCACCAGAAGAAGAAGAAGAAGAAGAAAACACACTCCGGATGTTTAGTCACTTTTATTTCCGGTGGCAGCGGCAGTCTAGTAGTAAACGTGAATAGTGCACTCAGACCCTAAAGGGTAGCGAACAAAGTGAGTCTGGGCCTAAACTGGCGCTGTTTCTGTCGGACAGTAGTGGGCTGGGTGATGCTGTGAGGTGTTCCGTTCTTAGATCATGTACCGGCCGGATCCACCTGTGCAGAGGCCTCGACCGCCGTTTGGTCCTCCGCCGCCCCGCGGTCCACATTTCAGTGCCCAGGGGCCTTGTCCTCTGCCTCATCGCGGAGCCCTGCCCCCAGGACCAAGTGGACCGTTTTCGGAGAACCCGTTTGTGTTCAGCGGGCCCCCCAGAGGCCACTTCATCCGTGTACGTACCTCCAGCTGGCAGAGCTAGCTCTGTGGCTAACACCGCTGCTCCACTGTTAGTTTCAGGCGGACAGCGGCTGCTGCTTCTGGCCGCCTTTGTTCTGAATACTTCAGGGTTTCTGAGGACCGAGCGTCTCTTTTCTAGCGGAACCAGCTTTCAGCAGCGCCTCTGACTGCTAGGACGTTGCAGATCTACCTCAGTAGGAAACTTTCACACCTTTGGGGCAGATTGGCTATTAAATTAACCCCGAGCTGTCTGTGATCTGTTTTTTAAATTATTGAACAGTCTTGTACAAACAAAAAGGCATTTGTACATATGGCCTATGAAGATGCAAAATACTTAGAGGCATAGGTGCAGTAAGAAGGTCAAAGAGAGGAAAAGTAAACAAAGAATAAAATAAATTAAGTTACACAGCTACACGTTTCCAGGCTACCAGATTGTATTCATTGATAATATAGTTTTATAGCCTTGGAGTTTTGCATCACTTTAAGGTCATTAACAAATATAAGAAAATCATTGAAAAAAAACAAAATATTTGGGAGTCCATTTCTTGACCTTGGACCTGTGTATAACATTTCCCCCCCAAGTATTGGAATACTGTTCAAGAGTTTTTCCGGCATTCCAGAATCAGTCCGTATATAATGCCTTTCAAACAGAATTTCCCCAGCTGAGAAACTTTAGGATGCAACCACAAGAAAATATCCAGGCCAAAATTCCTCTGACAACAAACAACGAAAGAACAAATGGTCAGTAGTTCCAATGTCATTTTCACAAAATCAACAAGAGTTGGCTTTGAAAGTCATTGGAATTATGGCTGCAACTAACGATTATTTTTATGGTCGACTAATCACGATTATTCATATGATCTCCATCATCACTTCAGTTGCTTGTAAAAATATTTTGACTCACCTGTTCTTGTCTACACACCTTTGAACGCCTCTTTATTGCCTCTTGTTGTTACTCTCCTTTATTAGCTTTATAAATGATCCTCCATTAAATCTTAATTTTAAATTTAACTGATTGTTTATTTTTAATATTTCTATCAAAGTAGATTTTTATTAACCATAAAAATGTTTTTAAAACAATCTTTTGACCTTCAAGCTTTTAACGTTGCTTAATGTTTAACTCCTAGTGTAAAAAAACCCCGCATATTAACATGTTTGCAGTCAGGGTTGTTCGTTTTCGTTAGGCAATATTCCCAGCATCAATATTAAAAATGAGCTAATTATTCATTTCCAAGTAAACTCCAGCGCTCTAGTCAGACATTAAAGTTAAATAAAACAATCCCGTCTTGTAACTTCCCTTTAATCTCAACCAGGGCTGCGCAGAAACCACTGAAGGGGCAGGTGCTTAAAGTAAAAAAGGACACATTTGACTGGATTCTAGAGCTGAATATTAGTACAAATTGTACATAACCTTTACAGTTCAATGTACCATGATGTATCACAAAGTAGTTAACAGAGTTATATAATAGATTCAAATGTAGGGAAAATTTTAGAACAAAACACCATGCATATGTCTCTTCAATATTTTATTACAGTCAGAATTTCACTCTGCAGGACTCCTTTGATTATAGGGAGGTATAGAGATATTCCAACCTGCATAGGAGCAACATATGTAAATTAGAAACCTAAACCATCAAACATCTTTTGTTCTAGCACAACTACACTGCTAGAAATATAAACAGAGTGGGCACAATACAACCTGATATTGTACTGCAATAAAAGCTCTAATAATAAATAAAGCAGCCCAGATGCTCTGTACTTACAGTGGAGGCGAAGACGGCCTGTTCAGAACAGCACAACTGGATCAACTTTAACATGAAGCTGCAAACAACAAAACAAAAAATGACTCGTTTAGTGTTAACCGTTAACATGAGAAACCATAATGTGAACCTGACCCAGAACTCTAGTTTAAACCTCTTCTCTTTGTTTGTGTGTGTCTTCTTTCCTGCCTCATCCCCCCTGTCCACTGCAGCTCTGTATTTCGTTAATTCTGACTCTTCCTTCTCTCTGTGCTCCTTGTGTTGTCAACTGTAGCTTTGTGTATTTTCTAATATCCTAATCAATCTCCTCTGATTCAACTCTTTCCCTCTGTCTATCTAGGTGCAAAAATTTAGCTATCAGTAGTTCTGCATTTAACGATAGTACATCCTAACGTAATAAATCAACAATTCTTAAACGGACTGCTTGTAAATTTCTACATCGGTTCAATAGCAAACAGCTGTATGTTGACTAGGAAAACTTATTTTCCTAGTCAGTATTTTTGTTCTTACCTGTTGAACTCTTTCTAACCCAGCTGGTTAACAGGCCACTTTGGCAGCTTCAAGGAGCTCCTTATTTTTTAGTTTAAGATGTTATTTCCCCTTAAAAAAATTATACATCATAACCTAAAGATATTTTTAAATATAGTCTGTTTTCTCATTAAATTTACATAAAAATTATTTTTGAGGAAAATGAGGCATAGAGCTCCTCAATGAAGGTTATTTTGTTCCAAAAGTATTTGTGCCTTGTAAGCATGAATTTGAAGTTGTAGAGAGAGTTTCATTCCAAGTATGTAGTTGTAGAATTAAAAAGAAAAAAATCACAAGTACAATTTTTTTTTTACACCTGTTCAAATTATTTTTTATATTTTTTTTCCTCAACACAAATACAAATCAATAAATGCAACTGCACGAATCTGCTGCTGTGAGTCACAAATTTAACTTTACAAGTTACGTCAGTCTGTACCAACCGGAAATACATATATGGCCTACTGCCTTGTTGCCTTCCAAGGACCCTGCCCGCATAACTTATGCCTTCGAAGGACGCAGCTGTCACTGTCACTACCCAATCCGTACCGGTAGCGCGCTCAATTCCACCAGCTCATTTGCGCATGCGCGAACAGAATATTACCAAGGTAGGCAATAGTTCATTTTTATTACTTTTTCATTCTGTGGTCTTTTTTGGGGGCGGGGTTTTGCTTTTGTATATCTTTGTGTTTGAGTAAATATTGCATATTCTAAGAATGAAAAAAACACAAATACATTAAATTGTTAAATCGCCTTACGATCGTTACTTTGACTGCTCTGAGCATGCGCAAATATGTCACACAGTGCATACATTTAAATATGTTTAAATATTTGATTTTCGCTGTACTTAACTCTGCACTCCAACAGTACTGATCACACAATGGATTCATTTCAAGGTGTTTTCAATTTCAAATCCAATCTAGAATATTCTGGCAGGCATTACAGTCCAAGTAAAAAATATATTTAAAATGTTAAAAACAATATTTTTTAGAATTTTAAATATGCATTATTATTATTATTATTATTATTATTATTATTATTATTATTATTATTTTGTTATAATTGGCTCACCATCACAAAGGATGTTAATGACTGGGTAATGTAAAACAAATGAATTATGGCTCATACCTTCCATAACCATCACCTTTAACTTTGAAGACTTTTAACATAAAGAATTTAATAGACACATAGCATAAGCTATATGTTGAATTTTGCTGATTTCATTGTTCATCAGCCTGCATTACCAAACAACATAAAAGCCACGTTCTCAGGCTACTTGTATATTGCACACCTTAATCTGGATTTATAATTCAAATGTGTGCAGACGCATTTCAGCCTTTATCAATCCAGGGCGCTTTGATATATATATATATATATATATATATAATTAGGGCTGTCAAAATAACGCATTAATTTTGATTAATTAATTTAAAAAAAAATTAACGTATTAAAAAAAATAACGCAGATTAATCGATGTCGTATAGGGGTTTTCAATAGGTGAGGCGCGCCTCCCCTGGGGGGCGCCAAAGAGTCACAGGTAAGGCGCATGAAGACAGAGAAGAAGACAGCGCTGCCGCTCAACTCTGTGAAACCATGTAGCGATATTCGTGCCTTCTGTTTGAGCGCGCAGGAACCAATCCAAGCGTGCAGTGAAACAACTCTCAAAACCGGTCTGGCACGGTCTGAAAAACTCTTCTCAACCCGCTGTCCTCGCGGTGAGTTCCATCTCTGCTCGCGCGCTACTTTGCTCGTTTCACACTCAACACCAGCTGTGCACTCGCTCGGCTGTTAAAGCCAATCACAGACAGATTTTTTTCCCATTCAATCAGAGTATGGCTTGCAAATACTGCATTCAGATGAATTAAATCAAAATGCTGCAGCCTTTGGCAGAAATTACTAAACATCACCGAGGGATTGAAGAAAAACAAATAAAAAGTGTAATATTTTAGCCTAAAATATTTAGGCTAAAGTATTTAGACTAAAATATTAGAGTTACTAAGTGAGCTGTGAAAAATGTTTCTGTCTCTTTTCTTTCCAGCTTCTGGGAGGTTATGCAAAAGTTTATTCTGATCATAATCATCATGAATGTCATTATTATTTAAAGAGCACTTTAACACAAGGTAAAACAAAGTGCCAAATATCAGAAATACATCAGATAAGAGTTAACAACTAATAAAATGCTTGTTTGTTAAAATATCACTAGGTCTAAATTATGTATAATTAGCCTAAAAAGTAGATTTAACGTCTTAAATTCAGGTTATCTTTTTTATTATCATTTCAGTTCACGTTTCCTGTTGACGTGAGTTCAGTTTGACATTGGCATCTGTTGAAAACAGCACTTTAATGTATCTAATGCTGATTATACATTGAAACATTTGAATTTAAATATTTTAAATACTTTCACAGCAAAAATTCTATGCGATTAATTTAGATTAATTAATTACAGAGTATGTAATTAGATTAATTTTTTTAATCGATTGACAGCCCTTATATATATATATATATATATATATATATATATATATATATATATATATATATATATATATATATATATATATATATATATATAATGTGTGTATTTGTGTGTGTCTGTATATGTATGTGCGTATGTGTTTTTGTATACATGTGCTTGTGTATATATTAATAAAATTATAAAAATGTATGACGTGTTTTGCAACATACATACAAAAAACGTGAAAATTATTTCATTATTCAGCGAGTTATAGTTCATCAACTATATTCACTTCTGCATCTTAACCCATCCCCTCAGGGAGCAGTGGGCTGCCACTGTGCGACACCTGGGGAGCAATCTGGGTTTAAGGGTCTTGCTCAGGGAGCCAGAGTGCAGGCAGTTTGGATCGAACCGGGTACTTGCATCCTCCTCAGAGCGCAGGCGCGCTGCTCTAACCACTAGGCCCACACTCCCCCCCTTATATGATATTCAAAGTTTTACTCAGCAAGCACTTTATGTTAATCAAATTTTCCCTTCGTGCAAGGCCGTGGTAAATAGGAGTGCTGAGTGTGGTGCAGCGACCCCTTAGCAAAAGTGGCTGTTTTGACCTCAGATCATTCACTTTAAATGAAGATGTACTTGAAAACACTCTGTACACATTCAGAGCGGCTTTGCGCCGAATCAACAACACAGACTAGTGAACTCTCTTCTATTAGTCTTTGGCAAATCATGTCATAACACGCCGCTCTACAATTGGATATTGATGTTTCATTCATAATATATTAATTATGCTTGTTTGTTGTACAACTATACAAAACATCTTTACTTTTAAGCTAACCATACATAATGTATTCAAAAAACTGATCATGTCATCACTTTTCTTAGGCGCAAACTCAGCAGTAAGACTTTGTAATCCAGTTTGGACGCAATTCGATGTATAACTGACAGCAGGTCTGTTCTGCGACATGGAGGCGCGCAAATTATTTTTATTCTGAACTTTGAAAAGTTTTGTGGAGAGGGACAGTAATGTTAATGTATTGACCTACAAATTGCTATCATTACTACTTACAGAAAAAAATCTTTAAAATAGATGTTCGGCATAACCTAATGTTTTTGTGCTGTCACCTTTTATTCACGCCACCCCTGCTATATAATTACATATTTATATAGTAATTTATTATATAATACTTTATCGTCATTGCAGGTTTTTCTGAAAAACAATCCGGTCCCAGAGATTGATTGTTTGGGTTAGGGTTAATTAGCATTTAATCGTAATTAGTTTTTTGTCACATGGACAGCTAGCAGCAACAGAAACGGTAGCTTGGAGAGCTCCGCAACACACATTCCACACAGTTCCTCTATTATCTTTCATATTTATAACAAATACATCTTGGCTTGGGGGAACATCACAATATGCAAATGAAAGATCAACAGTAGTTATCATTATAGGATTTAAAGATCCTCTCACTTATTCATTGTAGATCAAAAATTACCATTTAAAAATATGAACAACCAATATCTTCACATTTCAAAAGTTCACTTATAAAACATCAATGCACTCAAGCGATAACATTTCATATACAAATGTATTTTCAAATTTACTGTACAGGGTATGCCATGTTACAACATTGTATTTTACTGCCTTTATTTTAAGACCTCACTCGTTGAGTAAAGGAAGTGTAGAAATTCATTAACAGGAAGACAGGGACCAGACAATGGTGGAGTTATGGACAGAGAGCAAGCCCCAGGGGGTAATCAGTAAGGTGACGTAGTTATCCATCAGGAAGCCCCATTCGTGTTATGGCTGTCAAGCAGAACACATATGTTAAATTTTGGACTTTGACAGAAAATACTTAACTGCCTGTAGTTTAACGTTTTAAGGTGTATATGAGTAACCATGTGTTAGTTACCTTCATTCAAAGCTGAGTGGTGTCTGAGTAGTGTCTGTCCATTTACACATGGGCTGTGGGCATCAACATACAAAGGTTGGGTTTGTTTTTTTAGAATGCTTTGAGAAAAATGTTTCAAATGTATTTCAAGGAATTTGTAAAATGTAAGAGTGGCGCAGATAAGCTCACATATAAGGCACTTTGCATTTTATGACTGAAGCATGAAACTATCTACAGTATGTCTGTACACCATAAAGTTTCCTACTAGATGTGGAACCACTTCTGAGTTGGCTTGAAACCTTTTAGAAGCTGTGCACATTTCAGGTAGTTAGTAATTTTTTCACTTTTTTGCAGGCATCTAGCCAATTAACCAAGGAGAATTCAGAACGACAGTTCAGTTAATTTGGGAATGCATCCATAGAACGGATCGACACACTAGCGCTCACACCATCGTCCCGACGCACCAACACTCGCATCCCCGCCAGCTGTCCACAGTTACACGGGAAAAAAAATCCTGGTGAGAACTTTAGTTTAAGGAATTAACCCCGGTTCTCTGAAACATGAGTGAGGTATCTCACTATGGGACACGACCCTAGCACTGTCCCCCAGAAGCTCTATTACACTACGCCAGTCCTGACTGGCCAGCAGAAGTGACGTCGGCTCCAGGAGGAGGTGCTTCCTCCCTGTATAAATGGCTGACGTCATGCAAGCGATCTTCAGTCTTATAAGCACACCTTTTCCTCGCTCCAGGCAAGGAGGGTGATCTGGTGAGATACCTCACTCATGTTTCAGAGAACCGGGGTTAATTCCTTAACCTAAAGTTCTCTTTCAACATTCGTTTCGGTATCTCACTATGGGATATGGTGACTCCCGTATTGCCAGATAAGCTTACTCGAAGACCAAAAGATGCATGCTGCAGTTATCTAAGTGTGGATCCCACACCCAGAACTGTGTTAGCCAGAGTTAGTGCCGTGACATCCAGTCTATAGAACCTAGTGAAGGCTGGGTTAAAAACCTTTGGCATATACAGCTCCAAAGGGCGGCATGGTAAGGCCGGGTTAAAAACCTTTGGCATATAAACCGGATTGGGTTTCAGTGAAACCTTAAGATTTCGCTCAGTAAACCGCATGCGGGAAGGGTTTACTGAAAAAGCTTGAATGTCGCTAACACGTTTGGCAGAAACCAATGCGACCAATAAAGCTGTCTTAAATGAAAGCACTTTAAGCTCAGCCTGCTCCAAAGGTTCGAAAGGTGCATGTGACAAAGCATCAAGCACCATCGGCAAATCCCATGAAGGGGTGAGGCTTTTGGATACTGGCCAGAGCCGTCGTGCACCCTTCATGAACTGGCACACCAGAGGATGCTGTCCCACAGTTTTGTCTCCAAAGCCTACATGGCAAGCTGAAATAGCTGCCAAGTATACTTTGACAGTGGAAAAAGCCAAGTCTTTATCCAGCAGCTCTTGTAGAAATGTCAGAATAACTGACACAGGGCTCTGCATTGCGCTAAACATGGTTTTTGCACACCAACCTTCAAACGCACACCATTTTCCCTCATATGCGCTACGAGTTGAGACTGCTCTTGCGCTCTGAATTGTGTCAATGATGTTCTGGGGAAGCCCGCTGGTTGCCAGATTTACCCTCTCACAGGCCAGGCCCATAGAGCCAGGCGTTCTGGATGAGGATGAAATATCTCTCCGCATACCTGCGTTAGGAGATCTCTGCGGAGGGAGAGCCGCCACAGCTCGCCCTGCAGTAACTGGAAAATCTCTGCCAACCAGTGCTTCCCCAGCCAGCGGGGAGCTACCAGGATGAGTGAATGTTTCCTCTCTCGCACCCTGGCGAGGGTAGGAATAATCAGTTCCAGCGGTGGAAAAGCATACAAGAGAACCGGAGGCCACTCGTGTGCTAGAGCATCCAGCCCCAGCGGAGCGCCCTCCTCGGTCAGGGAGAAAAACCTCGGACACTGAGTGTTCTCCTCTGATGCAAAGAGGTCTACCTCCGCCTGACCGTTCCGCTGCCATATTTTGGTTATGACCTCGCTGTGGAGTCTCCACACCTTGAACCGGGGGCTGGCCCTCGCCAGCAGGTCTTCACCCCTGTTCATCACCCCTGGCACATGAGTGGCTCTCAGTGACAGAAGGCGTTGTATTGTCCGATCTGACCAAAACATGGTGCCCTCTGATAAAGGGCAGAAAATGTCTCAGAGCCAGTATAACAGCTAGGAGCTCCAAGGCAAGGCAAGGCAAGGCAAATTTATTTATATAGCACAATTCAGTACAGAGACAATGCAAAGTGCTTTACATGATTAAAATATAGGAATAAAAGCAAGTAGGGATAGAATGTAGGAAAAAAAAGTAATTTTAAAACAGTTTAACTTGAACATTGAACATTTTAAAACAGTTTAACTTGAACATTCAAAGGCAATTTTAAACAAATGTGTTTTTAATCTCGATTTAAAGGAACTCAGGCTTTCAGCACTTTTACAATTTTCTGGAAGTTTGTTCCAGATAAGTGGAGCATAGGAACTAAATGCTGCTTCTCCGTGTTTGGTTCGTGTTCTAGGTATGCAGAGCAGGCTGGAGCCAGAAGACCTGAGTGGTCTGGAGGGTTTATACGCTGATAACAAGTCTGCGATGTATTTAGGTGCTAAGCCATTTAGCGATTTATAGACTAACAGAAGTATTTTAAAGTCTATTCTCTGAGATACAGGGAGCCAGTGTAAGGACTTTAGAACTGGGGTGATGTGTTCTACTTTCTTAGTCTTAGTGAGGACGCGGGCAGCAGCGTTCTGGATTAACTGCAGCTGTCTGATCCACTTTTTAGGCAGACCTGTGAAAACACCGTTGCAGTAATCAATTCTACTAAAAATAAACGCATGGATTAGTTTTTCCAGATACTGCTGAGACATTAGTCCTTTAATCCTGGAAATGTTCCTCAGGTGATAAAAAGCCGACCTTGTAATTGTCTTTAGATGCTTTTGAAGGTTCAGGTCCATCACTACACCCAGGTTTCGGGCCTGATCAGTGGTTCCTAACTGAAACAGCTGAAGCTGTGTGCTAACTTTTGATCTCTCCTCTATTGGTCCAAATATTATTACTTCTGTTTTGTTTTTATTCAACTGAAGAAAATTTTGGCACATCCAGGCATTGATTTCTTCTAAGCATCTACTCAGTGCTTGAACTGGTTTATAGTCACCTGGTGACATGGTGATGTAGAGCTGTGTGTCGTCTGCATAGTTATGGTAGCTGATGTTATTTTTTATTATCTGAGCTAGGGGGAGCAGGTAGATATTGAAGAGGAGGGGACCCAGAATGGACCCTTGGGGAACCCCACATGTGATTTTTGTCGTCTGGGATGTAAAGTTACCTACTGACACAAAAAATTCCCTGTCCTTTAAGTAGGATTTAAACCAGTGGAGAGCTGTACCAGAGAGGCTGACCCAGTTCTCCAGGCGTTCTAACAGGATGGAGTGATCGACAGTATCAAATGCTGCACTAAGGTCCAATAGACCAGTTCATTGTTATTGTTTTGATTCGGGTTTTTTGCGCATGCGCGCCGGACTGGTTGGCAAAAGACGAACACAATGGCGGACGCAAACAGAGAAACTGACGAGTTCTCCACGTATTTTTCTTCTTTAGATAACGTATCACAAGATCGTTTTAAGACTAAGTTGATGGTTGATGGTATCAGATTGCCAGATCCACACAGCAAAAGCCTGAAGGGACGGAGCGAGTCTGTGAAATGCTGCCAAGTGTTCAGTACCGCGACATATACAGCTACCTTATAAACACGCAGGCCAGTACACACGAGAGAGCATGGAAACATGAAACCACTGGACGGCTACAATTATATTATATCTGGACATAGGCTCCAGCAATGCCCGCGACGCCATGAGGGATTAAGCGGGTCAGAACATGGATGGATGGATGGATGTTCAGACATGTTTGTGTAACATACGAACGCGGAGTCGGACAGGAAGACCCGCCCGGTAGGTTAAAAAAACATAGTTCACTATGGATTATTTTGGTGTTTTTGTCTTGTTAAAATTGGTGGGGGTGTCGGCGACATTGCAGCGTAAACACAGACGTACTAGCGCCCGTGAACGGGGGCGTAATGCAGCTGATGCTGCTGCAGCGCATCGGCTCCGCTTCTCCCGGCCCCGTGTAGCGATCGCCACCCCCCCTCCGCCGCTATTCAAGTAGAACAATGACTAGAGCAGAATTAAGTTGTATTTACCGGAGTTGAAGTGTAGACAGCATATTCTGTTGTGGTATGATGGATCCCCCAGTCCATTGGGAGTGTCTGCCTGCGCTCTTTTCATTGGAAATATCCATTTCTTTCTTCTTTCTTTGTCCTTCGGTAAACGACAGAAACGTACATCCAACGATTTGGAATGCCTCTGTGTGCAACCGGGAGCACAACAAGTCGTAGGCATTGCTTAGATTCCAAAAGTAAACTAACTAAAAATATGCTCTAAATCACCCGTTTTGTCATGTAGTAGACGAGAACAGTACTGTTTTTGCCAACCACCGTGACCCGGATGTAGCGCTGACGTCACGCGTGAACTGGTCTATAGTACCAGCATGGTGGTTCTTCCACAGTCTGTATTTATATGGATGTCATTAAACATCTTAAAAAGGGCGGTCTCTGTACTGTGGTGAGCACGGAAGCCAGACTGGAAAACGTCAAAGCGGCTGGTCGTTGTTAAGAAGGTGTTTAATTGTTGAAACACAGCTTTTTCAATAATCTTACTGATAAAGGGGAGGTTTGAGATGGGCCTGTAGTTCTGGAGTAGTAGTTTGTCTAAATTGTTCTTTAACAGTGGTTTGATAATCGCTGTTTTTAGGGACTGGGGGAAAACACCTGACAGAAGAGACGTGTTTATTATCTGGGTCAAATCAGACGCTATGCCAGGTAAAACTTTTTTAAAGAAAGCTGTGGGGAGAACATCAAGGCTGCATGAAGAGGAACTAAGCTGCTGAATGATCTGCTCTAAGCTTTTGTGGTTTATTTCGCTGAAATGGGACATTTTGTCAGAAATAGTTACTGCTGAATACAGCTTTGGTTCTGGAGTTGATATGGTAGTACAAAGTGATCCTCTAATTTTTAGGATTTTCTCAGTAAAGAAGTTAGCAAATTCATTGCAGGCCCTGGTGGAGTGGAGTTCGGAAGTCACGGACACAGGAGGATTTGTTAGCCTGTCGACTGTGGAAAATAAGACACGAGCATTATTACTGTTTTTCTTGATGATCTCAGAGAAGAAAGATTCTCTTGCATTTTTCAATTGTAAGTTATATCTGTAAAGTCTCTCTTTATAGATGTCGTAGTGAACCTGGAGTCTGTTCTTTCTCCACCTGCGTTCAGCTTTCCGACACTCCCTTTTTTCACCTCTAACTGCTGGAGCATTTCTCCAAGGAGATTTATTCTTCCCGGAAAGAACTTTCACTTTAACTGGAGCAATGCAGTCAATGATGTCTGAGACTTTGGACTGAAAGTTAGCTACTAGCTCATCTACTGAGTTGCAGCCCAAGGTTGAAGTATCAGAGTAAGCTTGAATAAAAGTTTCCGTGGCAGTTTATGTGAGCTGTCCGTGTTTGTGAGCTCCAGACACCGTTTACCATCATGCCCTCGTGTGTGGCTCCCTAGCCAGTCAACGAGGCGTCCGTGGTAACAACCTTCCGTGCTAGGATGGTTCCCATGGCAACACCGGTGTTCAGGAATGTGGTGCGTTTCCACGGACTCAGAGCGCGTGCGCATGTCCCAGAAACGATCACCTTGCGGTGGGCATGGCGTGTTGGGCTCAAATTGAGCGATGCTACCCACCGTTGAAACGGTCGCATGTGCAAACGGCCGAGCGTGATGACTGATAGTGCTAATGCCATCAGACCCAGCAGCCTGTGGCACAGTCTGAATTTCACGAGCGCGCCTCTGCGAAAAACTGCCAGACAAGTCTGGAAGGTTTTCAATTGTTCTGCTGAGAGGCGTGCTCTGAACTCCTATGAATTCAGAGAAATCCCGATGAAGGTTATTGTTTGTACTGGGGTTAGGATACTCTTTTCCGAGTTTACCTCAGAGGTGCTACTGCAGCCTCGGTGCATTTCACAAACACGCGTGGGCTCAGTGACAGGCCAAAGGGAAGTACGAGATATTCGTACGTCTTCCCCTGAAAGGCAAATCTGAGGTACTTTCTGTGAGGGGGGTATATAGGGATGTGAAAATATGCGTCTTTCAAGTCTGCGGAGATGAACCAATCTCCTCGACGCACAAACCTTAATAGAGCTGCGTGTGTCAGCATCGTGAACGTATACCGTCTCAGATATGCGTTCAGCGCTCGCAGATCTAATATCTGTAAAGTAAAAGCCGTCTCTGCTTTGCTCCTGCGGGACCAGCCGAATTGCGTTTTTGTTCTGCAGAGATATTATTTCCCCCTGCAGAATGTGTGCGTGTTCTCCCCGGGCATATGCCTTTGAACCGGGGAGGGGCTGTTCCAAACTGGAGCCTGTATCCTCTGGATACGGTCTTTAGCACCCAGTCTGATGCCCCGCACGCTCGCCACAGCTGGATTTTTCTCGCTAGAGGGCTGGGAAGTGCTTCTGTGTTCCGTGCTGGCTGAGTAAGCTGAAGCTGTGAGCTCCAACGTTGGCTCTGCAGTAGGGGCGTGCGATATGACGATTTAAGACCGTGTTACGATCTACACCTCTGACGATCTGTAATTATTAAGAGACCGTTTTATCAGGATCCACAGAACTGTAGTGCTCTGAGAGTTGCTTCTGGGAGCGAGAAGAGGTGTTAGACTGAAGATCGCTTGCATGACGTCAGCCATTTATACAGGGAGGAAGCACCTCCTCCTGGAGCCGACGTCACTTCTGCTGGCCAGTCAGGACTGGCGTAGTGTAATAGAGCTTCTGGGGGACAGCGCTGGGGTCGTGTCCCATAGTGAGATACCGAAACGAATGTTGAAAGAGAACCCTGCTAGTGGCTAGTTTGTTGCCCAAATAAGAGACTTTAGGGTATAAAACAAGCACTTACATTTATAAGTGACTTAATAAAAAAAAAAGCCAGCCATCGCTTATAAAAAGCAACCTTGGTAACACTGTTAATAATGCCAATGGATTTACATTGGGCTGCCATAAAGCTGTTTGTTTTACTGCGAGAACAAGAACAGAGCCGTGAGATTGCCACAGGGTCTGAGACATGGAAAGTTGCAAGGTTTTCTGGCCAGAACCAATAGGGTTTCTGCAATCGGGATAGCACAAGACGTTACAGCAAGCTGTTCAGTAAATTATTCTAAAAAATTACTTTTAATTATTTTAATATTTGAGATGGATTACAAAATAAAACCCAATTTATGACATGTTAACAATTTTAAGACCTTTGAAAGACTGAGTTAAGACATTTTAATATCAATCAAGGCCTTAGTTTTATATTGAAGAATTCAATGCCTTTTAAGAGTTTCTATGGATCTGCAGGAACCCTGTGAGACCGGTGCACAAAGTGAACCCTCTTGTCATCCAGATATACGCAAAACAAATACACGCAAGCACACGGAAATATATTGAGGCCAGAAAAATTGTGGACCCGGGGTCCAAAACTTTAAGCATGTTAATGAACCCCGGCTTTTCTACCGTATATATTGGCATCATATCCTTTGCAACATTTCTCCCATTCGACAGGATGCTTTTTGAGGTGCTGCAGTAAATTTGTCGTACTTCTGCCTTTGCTAGCAACAGACTTCATACATACTTTGCAGCGGGTGTTGTCTGGTCTAAATCTGACCTCGCGAACGTGAACCAATTCTAAATGACGGATGACACAGTGCCTTTCTTCGGAACGAGTTCTTCCCTGCTTGCTGCCATGTTGTCACTCACTATTTGGTAAATGCGCGCTCTATGCGGGGGGATGGAGGGCTGCCTTCGTTTACGATCGGCCATTTCCGACGTGTGACGTCAGTTCAAGAACACCGAGAATGCGCGAAGCGAACTTGCATAGAAACACACATTGTTTACATTGTACAACCGGTACGGCGAACAAGGATATATATGGATGTTTTCCAGTATCTTCTTTCACACACCAAATCTGCTGATCCACGTCTACTTTGAGCAAGCGCTTTTAAAAAAAAATCGCCGAACTAAGTCCACAATAAAATGCCTTCTAGGTGCGTAGTTGGCTGTAGTGCAGACTGCGGTGAAGTTGGTTTGACATTGGACATTCAAGCTCTGCGGAGTCGGCGGGATCTAGCTCACGGTTGATCCGGTTGAAGGACTCCGATTTCGGCCAGCGTCTCTCAACTGCTCCCTTCTCCCATACGCGGTGGGACCGTCAACAAATCTGATTTGATTTTTGTTTCTCAAGAGTGCTCCGATGACGCCGCGGAGCTTGAATGTCCAATGTCAAACCAACTTCACCGCGGTCTAGTGCAGGTCAGAAAGTAGCGCTACATACTTGGCCGAAGGATCAAAAGGTCCGAAAGAAATGGGATAAATTCGTAAAAGAAACGCGAAAGGACTGGATTGCCGGCAGTGACAAAAGTGTTTTATGCAATTCACACTTCACGAGCGAGGATTTTGAGGGGTACTTACAATGGAGCATGGGCTCTATGTATTGGGCAGCGTTAGATATAGTCTCCTCAGGTTCACCTTGTTCAAACTCCGTTTCTTCGTATATATATTCGGTATCGGAGTTGCCGATGCTTGAGGTGGAGTTTGTAGATGTATCAGACATTTCTTTTATTATTTTTTTGTACGTAGAGTAAGAGTTATTAATTAAATTTAATAAATTGGTAGCGAAAGTCGTAGTGTTAGCAGGCTGATGCACGGTACTAGTTCTGTTTGTGACGTCACATTCCGCAGCAGCCGATTGAGGAATGCTCGGGCTCTTTCGCTTATGCAGCAAGTTTTATCGAAATTACTTCCAAACGGCGCACATAATTCACATATAATATACATTTCTTTACTCTGGTGACTATTTGAATACATCTGTGTTAAAATACATCATTCAGTCCAAGAGTTAGACTTTAAAGAGAAAACCGATTTTCATTCAAACAAGTCGATGTGAACTACACACTCGAGTTAATCCATAAAATCGGTTTATCGCCCAGCCCTAATATGTCCCGACCAAAGGATAAGGAGTCAGAGTTAGGATTCACTTCATGTTGCAGCAGAGCAAGATTCTCTGCAGACAGGGGGATGGAGTATCAGGAACAACAACCCCATGGTCAGTGTCTTCAGATACCTCCTTGTGATGTTCAATGTGCTGAAGCTGCACAAGCCAACAAACAAATTAATGATGACAAAGTTCTTGAGGAAAAAACTGTCATGCCAATCAATTATTGCATGCCCACCTCTGCATAGTTTGGCTCAGGCACAGGTGCTTGAAGCATTCCAATGTTCCACATCTGTTGAGGTGTAAGGTTTGCCTCTGTGCTGATTGGATGGGTGTTCCAACTGTCTATGAAATGCTGTAGATCTGACCGCAGACGAGGTGTGAAAACATATTGCACACAGAAAAGGTGGATCTCATTAGACAGGTCAATGAAGCCGTCTTCCTCTAAGTTGTGTAGTGCATTGTAGTAGTTTGACGTTACACAACTCCAAACATATCTCCATAAGCGTTCCACTCTGAAAAGAGGCCGACAGACAATGGTTAGAAAAAGAGACAATGGTGTTGTCTTTTCATAAGCAAATGGAATTCATGGTTTTTAAGTGATGCATCCACTTTTAAGCCGGTGTGTGTTTGTCTGTAGTACCAGGTCTGCCTTGATTAGTAAATTAATCATGATTATGTTGACTATCAAAATAGTAGGCAATTATTTTAATAATTGACTGCTTGTTTATTGTTTTTAAGCTTTGTTTTTCCTCACAAGATCGCCTCTGTACATTCTGCTGCCTTGTCTGCCTTTCTGTCTGGTCAGCTTTATTGAATTGTATGCTGACACATATAAAAGCACACACGTATGAGAATAAGCATTTTTCCATCTGATTCAATGAGTAAGTGTCCAAACTTTTGAGTGGTGCTGTGAATATGCTTCAATTTACATCTGATCTCATTAATCGACTACTCACCAGAATAACTGATGACTAGTCGATTATCAAAATAATCCGAAGTGGCTGCCCTAGTTCACACCAGGAAATTTCAATCAGGAGTGGAGAGCATAGGAGAGAGCAAACTACAATCAGTGCCAAGATGTGTACACTGTCCAATATAAGCTATGACTGCCAACTATAACCAGCATGCCATGGAGCATGTTGGAAAGAAGCCATCTTGACAGAGGATAAACCAACATCCGGTCAGACTGACATAATTGACCAACAAAACAACACAAACATAATGTAATTAATGCTTCTTGTCAGTCTTATTAATAAAATAATAGTTTACCTTCAGCTCTGTCAAAGCAGCTGCTATAAAAAATGGTCTTTAGTTGCACAAAAGCAGAGTACTGCTTACTCCACTAGTATGAGTAGGATTATCAAAAAAGCGGATGTTGACAAGTTCATTTTGTTACCTCTGGTTATGGACACTTTTGCCTGCTATAAAGCTTCCACGGCCTGTTCCTCGGACAGTAAACATACACCTGGCAATATCGACATTTTCCACCCCTTGATCAGCTCTCACTCTGAAAGAAAAGCAAATGCTTTTCCCCCCATATATGACATAACTTCATAATCACCAGCATTCTTTTATTTCTCCTGCAATTAAATATATACCTTGAGGGCCATTCATTTCTCTGAACACCCCATGAAGAATCCAAAAGCAGTTGATGCTTTGTTGTTGGCTGCTGTGTCCAGATACAAAATCTATTAAAGAGGTAGATGCGTACCATGCATGTTGTGAACTTATTAATGAGGGTAAATATCTTGTGAATGAATAGAAAACATTTATCTTCCTGGAAAATCCATCTACTCCTCCAAAGACGACGATGTTATACCTTTAAAAAAATTAATTTGAAAAAATACATTATTCATTGTTTATTACAGGCTTATGTAGAACTCCCACATCATACAACACAATGCATTGGTCAACAAGCAACATCATACAAATGTAAAAAAAGTTCTGCCAGACAAGACATTCATTTACCTTATCAATTTATGATTTGTATTAATGTGGACGAGAGACAGGGGAGCAGGAACAGAGTACCGTCGTCAAGCAATGCAACAAAGCTTAATCATCCTGGAAATGATACCTGCACCATCTGCACGTTGCAAAGACAACCTCACTCTTTTCCATTGAAGACAAAGGCCCATTCCTTGGAGATTTCCTTTGACCATTCTGTAGCCCGCATGCGGCATCTTTCCCTTAATGGCTCTGACTTTCTGGTCTAATTCTTCATCAGAAATTAAAGAATAGCATGCCCTCACTGAAATGTTGTGGTCCTTCATTCTTCTGTAAAGTGTTGACCTTAAAATGCCATGCATTTCTGCTAAATGAACTAGGGGTAAAGAGGTATCCAGCAATGTCTGTAGTGTGTCATGACTCATTTGAGGCAAATAGGAGGTACTCAAAATCAATAGGTACTCTATTGATGACAGAAATCAATCTATCTTTTAATCGCAGTAGCAGCTGTTGTGCCATTGGATGCCTGCAAATTAAAATTAGCAGATCAAGAGAAGCACTATTTTAACACAGCTTTTTTTTAATTCATGTATATGGCTGAGAGGCCAAAAAGAATCCTGATAGAATGAAAATCAGTTAACTTACATGACGTGTGTGTCAGCCAAGGTAATCGTGAAAACAAAAAGACTATGCTCTAGAGCAGGGGTTCCCAAACTTTTTTAGTCGCGCTCCTCCTTCTGTGTCCCAACTGTGTTGACGCACCCCCAATCCCCCTCTTTTTTAAAAAAAATAAAAGTTTTGTAGCCACATTGAAGGATGCAAATTTAATGTGATTTGTGTCTGATGACGAGAGAGAGAGAGAGAGAGAGAGAGAGAGAGAGACAAATAACTTAATAGTAATAATAAGAGAGTGAGCGCCGGCCTCGATAAAGCTGTTATTATTCGAATGACAAAAAAATGTATTTTTCTGATTGTTTCACAGCGGTTACATCCGTGTCATGCGCATCAGTGTTTGTCGCCGGTTCAGATTCACGGCACCATGACCAGCGCCGTTTATGTGTGTAAATGTTGCGCAATCGATAGAGATACCGTGTCACTCAGTTTACTTTTATTAATAAAACTTTCGGCTCCAATTCAATTTTCCCTCTACTGACGTAAACAACGCAAAGTAAGGAGATATAGAGACGGGGAGCGGCTTCTTCCCGACCAAGGACCTTTTCTCTCCCTCGGGTGTTCTGCCCATTAAAATAGGCTACATATCATAAATTAGAAAACAAAAAAATTCTTTGTAAAATCAGAGGTTCAGAAGGGGCATTTTTATGATGGTATTGAATTATGTACATCTTGGTCAGAAATACATAATTCAATACAGGACATTTTCAGAAAGGATCTGTCACTTGAATTTAAGACTTTATATGTGGGATGTGTTCCTCAAGACTGGCTGAAAGTGGACAAATACTTAATGAACATTCTGTTGGTGGCCAGCAAAAAAGCTATCACAAGAAAATGGCTACAACCAGAAAGCCCAACACTGGGTACATGGAGAGACATTGTGGTGGAAATATACAAGATGGAAGAAATGACAGCCTATGTTAACCAAAAAATTGAACTCTTTTTAGAGCGATGGTTGAAATGGGATCTCTTTGCTCCAGCCAAGTGGCCTAACAGCCCGACCTTATTAATATAACTTTATAGTGTAAATGTATCCTATTATATGAATATGTATGTGACAAACTCCCTGTATGCAAGGGCGTAGGAATAAGTTTACAATTGGGGGGGACACATGTCGGAAATCTGAGATTCGTAAATATTCAACAGAAATATATCTTAAGTACGCTACTTAAAAAAAAGGCTATTTAATCTTTTACTTTATTCCTTTATAAATGTGTCTTGCAAAAATAATGCATTTAAAATTTACATAATGCATTTGTTCATAAGATGTGAGCATATCACCAAACAAAATGACTGGAGTCTTTTATTAAGCAAAGGGAGATGTCTTTCAAGGGCTTCAGCCCTTGGCATATTTAGTGTCCGCATACGCACTAGAAAATCAAATATTTCAGTTGGATTAAAAACAATTCAGTAGGCCACACAAGTGCAAAGTTTGATATGTTTTATTTTGTCAAACTTGCAATAATGGTCAAAAATGAATTTATATAGGTTGACTGACCATAGAACCATCTCTTTCATTAAACAAAATTCTGAGATGAAAGAGCCCTCACAGACAATGTAGTGAACAAATTATTCACATTTTTAACATTAAGTAAAAGAAGAAAAGAAAATCAATCAAAATATGCTTATTCAGTTTGTCGAACTGTATGACTAATTAAACCAAATCAAAAATGAAGAAATATTTACCAACAATAAATACACATTTAATAGACAAGCTTTTTAACTCACTGATTACAGTGTGCTTTAACTGTTGGAAAAGCAGTTAGCACAGAGATATTCAGTTTACGAAGCATTGTTGATTTTATTTTGTTTCTTTTGTTTATAGGCCACATAATCCTAGATAGAGATCAACACCTCTGTGCTTCTGAACAATTGCACTTTACAGCCATGCATTTATAATTCGCCAAAAATGTGCCGGACACATAAAAGGATGGCAAACACTGGCTTAGGCAAAAGAGCCAAAATGTTTTTTCCGCCTTTCATTTGCAGCCACAAATTGCTTGCAAATTGACTTCTTGTCCAGTAAATCAAGTTTATCTTTATGTACATGACAGACAGCAACATGATTAAGCCTGTTTTGAGTCATTGTAGACCGGAGCTACGTTTTGAGTCTACGAAGCGCACTGAAACTTCTCTCTGCCTCAGAGGATGAAACGGGGACTACCAAAAGCAACCTGACCAGAGTTTCCACTTGCCCAAAAAGTCTACGGACCTCTCCAGGCAGTCCACCAATGATCCCTGCAGCTTCTGCGCTGTTGCTAAATGAGTAGTTCAGTCTAAACATAGAAAGTTGCACTGAAAGTAACTCTCTATTCAACTCTGGGTATTTCCCAATGACTGCAGCATCAATCGTTCCACTGAGAAGTGTCTCTTCCAACTTTTGCAAAGTCAGCAAGTCATCCTGGTTAAATAGCCCAGTGAGCTGTGCATCTGCAACATCCAATACTTTAAAGAATTCACCTCTGTAGTGGTCCTTGGCACATTCAGGTTGATGTGTCTTAGCTCCTTCAGTGAAGCGTTTTGGGGGTGGCCTTCTCTGTGTAACTGTGATGGGTTTAACACCCAAAGACTGAACCTCAGCCATCGCCTTTTCAAAAAGAGTGTTGAAACTTTCTTGATTTCTTTTAGCCTTAAGTGAAGTCTGAACAACTTTCACAGCAGTCCTCATTCCAGCAATGGTTTGAGTTCTCTTCTGGAAAGAGATGCTCAGGCATTCAAGCTTATCAATCACAGGTGAGGCAAGGATGAGACCCAAAACTGTTTTACCTTTCCTAAACTGCCCCAGCAGTCCATTAGCAGTGGATGCTGTGTTTGAGGCACCAGAAGCCATCTCCTGCAAGCTAGCCAGCACTGACCCATACTGTGACAAAACATCTCTGATTGCTTTGCTCCGTACTGCCCATCTTGTGGGGCAGAGGGGTTTTATTGCAGTGCACGATGGATTCTCTGTATGTGCTGTTGCTGCATGGATTGCCTTAAACTTCCCTGACTGAGAGAAAAGAACTCCAAGCTGGTTCACCCAATCCAATGCGTCTCTGATCAGAACTGAGGCTAAGCAAGCTTTCTGTGCAATTAAATTAGTGCAGTGTGCTCCACAATGAACAAAAAGTGCTAGTGGCTGCTCTTGCTTTATCAGTGCCTGTGCACCTGCATGCTTCCCAGACATATTGGCTGCTCCATCATAAGTTTGACCTCGTAAACCATGCATTGGTAAGTTTAATCTGAGCAGCACATCTTTAACAACAGCAGCAAGGCTTTTTCCTGTTGTTTCAGAAACTGAGTACAAGCCAATAAACTCTTCATGGGGCTTCATGTCACTGTCAATGTATCGCAGACAAATGCTTTCTTGTTCTTTCCCAGAAATGTCCTGTGTTCCATCCATAATAATTGCAAACTCAAAAATTGGTAGGTTTCTGATTGTATCTGCTATTTCACTGACAATACTATTGCTCATAGAACACAAGATTTCATTCTGTATCTGTGGACTTAGGTATTCTTTCTGAGACCTCAGCAACCACTTAGCCAAAAGGGCATCATCTTCTGCCAGATTTTTCAACAGTTGATACAAATTGCTGTCATCATCGTCATGCCCTCTCAAAGCTTGTCCCTGCCGTGCCAAATATTTTATGGAGCTCACAATTTTCTCCAGACAGTGCCTATTGTCACCTTGCTGAGTTGCCAAAGCACTGGATAATTGGGCATTTATAGGATGACTTTCTTGTGCAGTCACAGAAACAGCATGATGATGTGTGTGACTATTTTCATGTGCTTTAAATTTTTCGAATGCTTTTTTCCAATTTTTAAATCCAGAAGTGATAAAGGCGGGTTCGGATTTTGCACCAAATGGTGTGAGTTTGTCCTGGTAAATTGCCATGCAATAAAAACACAAAATGCCCTTTTTCACTGCATCATAATGTAGCCAGGGAAATTCCTTGTACCACTTTCCTTGGAAATGTAAAGTTCTGTTGGCTAGAGCTTGAGGGTCTATGAATTTTGGATGTGGCTGATTTGGCTCTGTTCTCTGTCCACTGACTTCAGAGTCTCTCAGCTGTGTGTCCCTAGTCTGAACTCCCTAGAAGGAAAAGTTACAATGTCACTCAATGCCCCTGAACTACACTTACTACAAGCAAAAGATTAAAATTTTCAACTTTTTTTGTGGACTCTCATGAAGTATCTACTGGTATGAGTTACTCTGTCTTACCTGTTGCTCCACTCCTGTCTCTCCCTCACTCTGACTTACTGCCTCTAGCCCAGTTGCACTATCCTCTCCTTTTCCTGTCTCCTTTGTGCTGTCCCTGCATTGTTGCTCCTAAACATATGAGATGGTTTCAGAAATGAGGTACAGCTCTTGAGCCTAATATGGCCAATTTTAAATCAAACAAAACATTTTATTTGTCACATTACAGAGGCAAATAAAATCAATCGATTAAATCCTTTCAGAGTATTATCTCATGGACTCTGAACTAAAGTCTTTCTGACAGGGAGCTGACAGTGTGTTGAAGAACTATGGACAGGGCGCTTTGAAGCATCTGGTTCAAAAACGCATTCTAAACCTCACAAGGTGCTGGTGCGGGGTACACCCTAGACAGGTCGCCAGTCTGTCCAGACCTTTGGTAGAAAATGGCGCCTTTAATTCCAGTTTGCAGTACAGAACAGAGAAAACTACAGAGTTGTCAATGTTGTGTTAATCTATTTATAGTCTAAAAAGAGGAGCCAGCAGTTTATTTGAGGAAATAAAGGTGCAGAAGTTAATTAGTTGGTTAGCCGCTGCTAAGAATTAAAATTAACTCTCCCTGTGGTTTTAACTAACGATCAGGAGCGCGGCAGGTATAATATCTGTCCATTTCGGCTAAGCAAAACCACGCAAAAAATAAAAAATCCTCGTAAAACGCACGCCCAGACCGGGCTAATTTCAACACAAGGGCAACACAGGTGTTGCCCTTGTGTTGTGTGACTGTTACTCACACTGACGTTACTCTTTTTAAAAAAGCTGAGTAAGTCCTGCTGCTGTTTCAGCCTTTTAGTTGGTGGTGGCATTGTACTGAAATGAGATATAAAAAAAAAAAAAAAAAAGACATTTTGGCTAGCGTAGCAAACGTCTAGAGGAAGTTAGCAGTTAAATATTGGATTAGAGATCATCCCAAGACTAAGATGACTAAACCAAAAAGATTCAGTTTCTATATATGAAAGTGAACTGACAAAAAGACGTTATAAATAAGCAATATTCATAGCAGCATTCCCGACAGACCATTACCTCATTCACAAGTTTCTGACTTCTGTGTCGCTGTTTCCCTCCCTTCTGAGTGCTCACTCAGCAGTTCAGAGAGGGGAGGGGGAGTACAGTGACGTAACGCGATGCTGCGCCTTCAAAATAAAAGCACGCTAGTTAAAAAAATTTCAAAATCCAATATTTTGCGGTACAGTTTTTTGGGGGGGACATATCCACCTGGCTTCAATATTGGGGGGGACATGTCCCCCCCGTCCCCCCCGCTTCCTACGCCGATGCCTGTATGTATATAGTTCTGTTCTAAATGTGTTGTTCCCCACTTCCCCTTTCCCTGGAAAAACAATAAAATATATAAAAAAAAATAGGCTACATATCATAAATTATAAAACAAAAAAATTCTTTGTAAGGTCAGAGGTTCAGAAGGGGCATTTTTATGATGGTATTTATTTATTTTTGGGCACCCACGGGCAAAAATATAAATCAACGCCTATGTTTGTAACAATAATATCAATACAATCTGGTCTCAACAGCATCTAGTCTTTGCCGATGTTTAGTCTTAACTGCTGCCAGAGCGGAGAAACCAGCCTTGCATAGATACATTGTAGCGAATGGTATCAAAACTCTCAAGGACTGCTTTGCTAGGATTGTGTATGATTGCATTGACTCAGTCCAAAAATCCACAAGTGGCTTTCGTTTGAACTGCGACTGCAGTGCGCCATCAGATGACAGCTCGATCAGCTGTTCCTGCTCATGAAATGACAGCTGTGGGCCCGGGAGGGAAACTTCAAACGGGTTGCGAATCCACGCATGTGATGAGTCTATAGGTGGGAAGTATTTCCGTAGCTGATCAGCGAGTTGGTTGAGGTGCTCAATTATGAGATTTTTCACATGCTCACCCAGGTACACGTCATTTTCCCCCAACAACCCGTGAAGCGTAGGGAAACACAGGAGTGTGTTCTCACTCACGCAGCTCGCCCAGAACCATAACTTCTTCATCATGGCTTCAATCTTGTCATGCGTGTTGAACACGGTAACGCTGACTCCCTGTAGACTTAGATTCAGTTCATTCAGAGCAGAAAATATGTCCGCCAGATAGTCATCGTCATGCAGACTAGAAGCCAAATGAAATGGATTGTCCTCAAAAAACTGCTGAAGCTCGTGTCGCAGCTCAAACAGCCTTGTTAACACTTTGCCACGGGACAACCAACGGACTTCAGTATGCAGCAGCAATGCTTTGTGTTCGCTGCCCATCTCATTGCATAACAGCGTGAACAGTCTATAATTTAGCGGCCGAGCTTTAATAAAGTTGACCAGTTTCACAGCATCATTCAGGACTGCAAGTAGATCAGCTGGCATGTTTTTGGCTGCTAAAGCCTCCCTGTGAACACTGCAGTGTAACCAGTGAATAGATGGACATACTTTCCTGATTTGAGCTATAAGTCCTGTGTGCTTCCCTGTCATCGATTTTGCCCCGTCAGTGCAAATGCCCATGCAGCGTGTCCAGTCGATCCTATTGGTCCTCATAAACACGTCAATTAAATTGAAGATTTCCTCTCCTGTTGTTCGGGTAGCAAGGGGCAGACAGAACAAAAATTCTTCTTGTACCGTGCCTTCAAAAATGTAGCGCACATACACCAGGAGATTTGCCACATCTGTAGACTCGTCTACTTGCAGAGATTAAAACTCGCTCTCTTTCACACGGCTGACTAACGTAACCAGGATGTCTTCAGACATTGCATCGATGCGGCGCGACACAGTGTTATTAGAGACTGGAATCATGTCTAACATTTTAGCTTCTTTCTCTCCAATCATGCATCCCACCATCTCTTTGGCAGCTGGCAAGCACACATCTTCAGCAATTGTGTGAGGCAGCCCCTTTCTCGCTATTCTGTAGCTGACAAGATATGAAGCCCGTAATGCGTCTTTTGAAGACCCAACATAAGAATGAAACTAGCTGTTTTTGGCTTTTTTGCAACTCATCCAATTTTGATTTAAAAAATGTAAGGGGCTTTTGAATTACTTTAGGATGCTTCGTGTGAAGGTGGTGACGTAGATAAGAAGGCTTCATGCAGCTGTTTGCTAGAACTTCACAGCACACCACCCACTGCGGCTTTGGACAATCTGAATCACCAGTCCAAGTGAAGCCCAGACCCAGATAATTATCATCATATTTCCTTCTTTTTTTCCAGGGGCGTAGCCAGAATATTTTTACCGGGGTGGCCAACATGGGGCACAAAGCTAGCGAGGGGTGGCCAATAGAAAACCCTTTACAAACATATATACTATACTATATACAGTACACAACCTAACCCCTTCTTGCTAACACTTAACAGTAATAAGTAGGTTTAGAAAATAGCTGAAAATGCCTGTATACATAAAATAATTGACTCAAATACTTGTTCACACAAATGTACTTCATTTAAAGTTCAAAAACAGACAGTCACAAAAAAACCACATCAAATTGTGGCATGAACCAATAAAAAAGTAATTTTCTTAAGTCTTGCAGTAACCAAGACATTTTTGCTGTTACAGTGCTTGCGTATGAAATATTTAACAAACAGGTTATGGATTTACCTTTCTTACATATGAACTATTAAATACACAAGTAAATCATTTATTTATCTTGCACATCGTTAGCCTCATTGTATAATTGACTAAGTCATATTTGAAAGCTTTTGGAAAGCAAGGACAAAATATTATAGGAAGAAGCACATATTTCATGTAACAGCAATTTCAGGGAAAACAGGGAACAACAGTCATATTTTGACTACAAGGTTATGCTGTATGTGTAAGAAACAGTGATACCTTTACTTAGTCTGAAACAAAAATAATTACTTTTACAAAAATAACTTCCCAGCAAAGATCCATAGGATCCATCTCTGGTTACCAGACTCAGTTCAAGCCATTTATATGTGTTGCACCAGTCTTTAGAAAAGCATCTTCTTCTGTCCCCTTGACAGGTTCGAGGGAAGATTTTTATTTGTGGCTGCTTGGGCCGTTCTAGTCTTGACTGGGAGATATCTATAATGAAACAGGAGCGAAAGTCCGTTATTCTGACATTAAAATGATGATGACAATAGCAATAAATAATAATAATACCAGCCTCCCCATAGTTATGATCATTTCTAGCTGTATTAATGGCCTATAGTCATTTCGATTCAGACAAATAAAACTAATATATATACACACACACACATATATATATATATATATATATATATACACACATATATATATATATATATAACGCATAATTATTTGTTTAATTTTTTTAAGTGTATATATTTAAGTGAGTCCGTCACAATAAAAAACAAATACATTTACCAAAACATACAATTCTTCCGAGGATATTACTTTCTAGACAATTCATTAATTTCATTATTATGGCCACATGGTCATAACTTCACCTGTCGGTGCAGGAACACCTGCTTTCGCTACAGTTTTAATACACTGTACATATGTGGACACTCTGTATATACCTTATGCACCTTTTCATCCTTTGGCACCTTCTTTTGTTTATTAAGCCGATGTGTGACAAGTGAATTTCTCCACTGTGAGATCAATAAAGCCCTATCTATCTATCTATCTATCTATCTATCTATCTATCTATCTATCTATCTATCTATCTATCTATCTATCTATCTATCTATCTATCTATCTATCTATCTATCTATCTATCTATCTATCTATCTATCTATCTATCTATCTATCTATCTATCTATCTATCTATCTATCTATCTATCTATCTATCTATCTATCTATCTATCTATCTATCTATCTATCTATCTATCTATCTATCTATCTATCTATCTATCTATCTATCTATCTATCTACATGCTGCTCTATCTGTTCCTCTCCTCCTCCTCCTTCGTTCTCTGTTGCTCCCCTGTCATCTCTTTATCTCCTTCTGCTGTTATTTTCTTCTTAAAATAAGAAGACATGTCTGTGGACTTTCACTTCATTGTCTGGAAATTGACAAACCATACAGAAGCCCCAGCTAAGAGCAGTAGCTACGTAACTCTTTGAAAACTTGTGAAAAAGACAACAAAAGCCGCTGTAACAGGAGCTGATACAGTTCATATATCACCCTCTTCTTTTACAAACGAATGATTTCACTTATTTACTTACCGTTAGTCTTATTCGCTTTCTCCCTTCCTTTTATCACCGTTGAAGGCGGGCACGCGCTGAGCCGTAGTTGTCTGAGAACACAACAGCGGCTAGAAGGGAGGGGGAGGGAGAGGGAGGGCGGACGTGCGGGGGAGGGGGGAGCGGCAGGGTGAGCTACGGTGCGCAAGAAGGTCAAGAAGAGCGGCTGTGCTGCTGGCTGTGCATAATGGGATGAAATGCTAAACTGACGCTACTACCATTTACACTGGCGAGTGGGGTGGCCAGTGGGGTGGCCAGGACATCGCCAGCGGTGGCCATGGCCACCCCTGGCCACCACCTGGCCACGCCCCTGTTTTTTTCCCTGTCTGGTGTTCACCTCTTTTGCCTTGTTGCCATCTCCTTCCCTCCTTTGTGGTTTTCTTCGGCTCATCATTTTCTGAATCCCGCTCGCTCTCCTCACCCGGATCCGTTGCAGTTCCCTCCTCTGCTGCCTCCAATTTATTTCTCTCTCTTGGTTCCTCTCCTCCTTCATCGCTAACCTTAGCTCTCTCGGCTGACAGTTTCCCTGATTTTAACCAATTGAGCATATTTGCTTGAATGAATGAAGCTGCGGCCACATGCAAGGTGCGCATTTACAGTGCAATGCGTAGAAGATGACTTCCTCTATATTTCATCTTAGAAGAAGACCTTTTCTAAATAATTAAAATTTTCATGTGAATACATTTTTATTTTTGTTAAAATTAATGTTTTTGATTTTCATTTTTACAAAGGAAATCTTTATTTACAGGTCTTTATGGTGTGGGGAAAAACGGCATTACAATTTTTGGCTCGCGCACCACACTTTGGGAAACCCTGCTCTAGAGGAAAGAAGAGAACACAGAATAAGGCAAGACTTGTGATTGGTTGACAGGACAATACTATATGATATTAGAAATCTAAATAAATGAATACAAACAGCAAGGTTAGTTGTTGTCAGAAGGACTTTCAACTAAAGGAGCACTTTCCTGAAGCTACAGATCTATATGAGCGTTGCAGCGGCCAAGTACAGGGGGTAGTGAACTGATGATCAAATGAGTGTTCCAATTATTTGTAATTTTGGTTTATAGTCAATCTTGCACCTAGCACCCTATAACCAAGTGATGTATGCAGTTGTGGTCATGATTATTTTCAGGAATTGAATAATCTGTTCCATATTTATTATTTAGCTGTCTATTGCTGAAAATGACAATAAATACACAATCATACATCAAGTTAAACAGTCTGTTATTTATTTATTTATCTATGTGTGCATTAATTCTATCAATCCATAAATACGTATCCATAAACTGATTTCAGTTTATCTAATGAGTGCACACTGCACACACTAGCTCAAAAAGAGTAGATCGACTTGTTTGAGCTTCCACGGTTGCAGAGCGCAGCTGTTGCGAGTTAGCAACATGCACGCGCAATATTTGCCACTTGAGCGACATGGGGGGAAGCATGCAGCTTGACGTAACAGCATAGCAGCCTATATCCCGCTCTTAAAATAAAAGCATCTACTAAACAGACAGCGCTGTGGGCATTTGTCTGTTCTTTGAGCACTAATGACGTTACTTAGTAGAACATAACACAGCACTAGCACATAGCAAGCTGCTGTGTGTGGGGGGCCGTCGGCGAACGTTATCAACTAGCCGTTCGCGCACTTTGCTATCCTGTCTGAATATATTTAGATATCTAACCTAACACCATCACAAAAATTCCTCTACGTGAACTAAGTTAGTAAGCTTACAATTTAATGTAAATATCAACAGAATAGGCTAATAACATGACACCAATTATTTTCAACCTGTTTTATCTACTTACCGACAACTTCACGGCTGCTCCCTCATACACTTCTTCTTCTTCTTTCCTTTGATTGGTGGATTGCAAACAACTTATAGGTGCATACCGCCACCTACTGTACATGAGTGTGTAGCTCTATAGTTCCACCTACTATATTCTATTTTTTATTTTTGTGTTATGTAAAAATAAAAACAATGCTTTAATTTTTTAATTTTTAGAATATGCAATAGTTATTCAAATACAAAGATACACAAAAGCAAACCCCCGCCCCAAAAAAAGACCACAGAATGAAAAAGTAATAAAAATGAACTATTGCCTACCTTGAAGTTATTCTGTTTGCGCATGCGCAAATGAGCTGATGGAATTGATCGTGCTACCGGTACGGATCAGGTAGTGACAGTGACAGCTGCGTCCTTCGAAGGCATATGCGGGCAGGGTCCTTGGAAGGCAACAAGGCAGTAGGCCATATATGTATTTCCGGTTGGTACAGACTGACGAAGCAGGCAGCGCCCTCTGCTGTCCGATCAAGGGTACTACCCCCAAGTCACAGATCATTTTTACCGGTGAGATATTTGTGTCAAAAGTGAAAATGAAGGCGTAACTTGTAAAGTTGAATTTGTGACTCACAGTAGCAGATTTGTGTAGTTGTATTTATTGATTTGTATTTGTGTTGAGGAAAAAAAATATAAAAAAATAATTTGAACAGGTGTAAAAAAAATTGTACTTATTTTTTTATTTTTTTATTCTACTCTCTCTACAACTTCAAATTCATGCTAACAAGGCACAAATACTTTTGGAACAAAATAACCTTCATACTCCTCTGCAGGCTGTAGTATAAGCATTGTTGTTTCAGATTCTGGCTCCTGATTTTTGCCAATCACACAGGCAGGAGTGCTTTGATTGGTCAACAATTGGAAAATCATCTATCCAGGAATAAAATCTATGCAGAATAATGTTTTATTTTAAATTCACAGCTTATTTACTTTTTAAAATGTCTGTTAAAATAATAACTTTCTTTTTGTGTATTTACAAGGCAGCGTATGCTACAATACCCTCCATTTGTGAGACGGCTGTGGTTAGCTTGTCATTCAAGTTAGTTTTTTTTCTTCAGTTTCATTATATATGGTAGTGCAGTTTTAATGTTTAAATGTATTCAGAGACACGGACATTATTCAATCCTTGATTGACAAGACAAGAAGTTTAAAGTTCACAGATTACTATCTAATTTTAACTCTAGAATTAACTTTCTAGAAATGTCTCATTATAAACGTCTTAAAAGAAGGAAAAGGGATTGCATGTATAAAATTGTCTTACATTTATACACAGAAACCTACATTATCAGCTGAGGGGAGAATTTTCACATAGAAATATGATATAATCTACATAATGATTTGTTAGTGACACATTATTAACATTCTACCCTCTAAAGCAGCTGTTTATAGATGAATAGCTGCATCTCCATTCCCCAAAAAGATTAAATATAAATAAAATGACTCACCACTGCATCTCATCATCATATCTCTTAAAACTTCCTATTCTAATAACATTTTAGTAATAAGATTATTCAGTCTGTTATTGTGGGTCTGTCCTTATCAAACAAATCTAATAGAAATAATACTAGTGAGTGCCAGCCGTTGTTAAGGGCGCTATAAGGAAGAGGCTTTTTTTAGAAACCTACAAAGTCTTTAGCTACTGGAAATACTAGAACATCTGGGCTTTAAGTGGAAAGTAATTGTAATCTCCTCAACTGTAGTGGCATTTCTCCCATTTCTACTTGTAATGCGGATGTTGCTGTTGTTCTTATGGCCCCTGTGCATAATCTCAATGCTTGATACTGAACAATATAATTTTTTTTAAGTAATGATACTGATGCTCAACCAAAAGCAATACATCCATAATCAAAAACAGACCTAATCAAACCTGTATAAATTTATTTCAACGCCTTCCTCTCAGCACCTCATAACATTTATAACTATTTTGCATTTATCAATCATCTTCTCAATATGAACTTTCCAAGTAAGACTTTCATCCAACCATATACCCAAAAATTTAAATTGGTTTACCCTTTCCAAGTCATATCTATAAATTTGTAACTTTATTTCTTCAGAAACTTTTTTCCTTGTAAAAAACAAAACCTTTGTTTTATCTACAGAAATATTGAATCCCCATCTAAAGGACCAATCTTCTATTTTATTAATGGCTTCTTGAACTTTTTAAATGAGGAAACTTACATTTAAAGAAACGTCAATTTTATTTTCCATATCTTCAAACATATCATTAATCATAATAGAAAAAAATAATGGACTAACTATGCTTCCTTGGTGGATACCATTTTCAACATAAATATTTCCTGATAATTGGTTTCCTATTCTTACTTGTATAGATCGATTATGGAGAAAATCCTTTATGCAGTTCAACTTTGAAACACCCACTCCCATCTTCTTTAATTTGATCAAAAATCCTTCCTTCCACATCATAAGCTTTTTCAATATCAAAGAAGACAGCTACCACATTCTCTTTATTAACTTGTGCCTTTCTAATTTCATGTTCCAATAACAGAATATGATCCATTGTATTTCTACCTTTTCAGAATCCTTTGTTTGACGGTGCAGTGTGCACTTGCGCATCCGGCAACCAGTTGTATTACATTTGTTTCACCAGCAGATGGCATCATTGCATCATATTCTGAAAATTCTTTTTTTGATATGTTTTCTCCTGATACGTATTAAATTCATTAAAAATCAACCGTTTGCTCTAAAATTCAGAAAATATTCACAGATGTCCAAGAATGTTTTCTCCAAGCACTTGATTTTTTTTTATTGTGTTTGAGAAAAAATTGTAAGAGAAAAAAAATTGTATACGTTATGGTGCTGTACATTTTAATTTCAATGTCTTGTAAATAGCTCAAAAACGCCTGGATTTTTACCAAACTGATATCAATGTTAGGTCACCATGTGATCAACAAATGTCCACATTTTCATTGGCCTAGAACAATATTTGTGGAAAATACATTGATTTCTCCATTTTCCAAACCTTTAAAAAATCAGAATGAGTGACTTTAAAAAAACCTCAATACATGCAGTGAGAGAATTGTTAAACCTTATTCAAGGAATACATCCTCAAAATTTGAGCTCATTACATCAAAACATTGATTTTAGGTGAATTTTTCCAGTTTTCAAGTTTTTTTAACACTTTTGGAAATAGGCCCCGCCCACTTGTTATAATCATTACCATATTTAATACTTTAGTTCAAGGCTATGACTAGAAGAGAATACAGAAGGTTTTGTAAAAATCCGATCAGCCATACTTGCGTAGTAGATTTCTTGACATCACAGCGCCCCCTAGTGATAGACGATCCTCAAACACGGGTGACGTGTGCAAAATCTTATTTGGAGTATGGGTTATGAAGGACATGTTAAAATCTGTTATGGTTTTAGAATAATCAGCAATTACATTTAGAGCTAGCTAGCTATCACTTATTTTAGCATTACTTTTCGAAAAAGTCAAAATTCAAAAATCCGCTGTGTTAACTTTTTTTATTTGTCCAGAGTACACAAAAAATGTAGGAGGAGTTTAACAAGAAAGGTTTAACATTTGTAGCCATGTAGCGCGAAAACTAGCTGGGAAACGAAAGGTGTGCCAATTCCCTTTTTGATGCAGAATCATCCAATAAACAAGGTTGATATCAAGTTTTTGAGTGTGGGACCAGTAGTTTGGTGGTTACAGGCCAAAACGCATTGTCCTTTGATATACCGCCCCCTAGTTGTTGAGGGGTCTGAATTTCTGGGTTTGAGTAGCGGTGAACGTTCTGTACTTGGATACCTGATTCAATAGGTTCGTTACAAGTCCACATGGGCTGCACAACGCGTTTTAGCGGAGAAGAATAATTATTAATAATAATAATAAATAATTTAAAAACCGACGAAAAACAATAGGGTTCTCTGCACTGCAGTGCAGACGAACGGCTATGCGTTGCATAGCCCGTTCTTTCTGCACCGCGGGCTTGGAACCCTAATAATAATAAATAATTTAAAAACAGACGAAAAACAATAGGGTTCTCTGCACTGCAGTGCAGACGAACGGCTATGCGTTGCATAGCCCGTTCTTTCTGCACCGCGGGCTTGGAACCCTAATAATAATAAATTTTATTTAAAAGGTGCCTTTCTGGACACTCAAGGTCACCGTACAAAAGGATAAAAAAAACCACAATGTCAGAAACAAAGTCAAAACAAAAACATTTAAAAAATACATAAGCTGGGACAGGGAAATTGATATTTAAAGAGAATAGGCTAACTTAAATAGATGAGTTTTGAGTTGTGATTTGAAATGGAGAAGTGAGTCCGTGTTTCTAAGTAGGGGTGGTAGAGAGTTCCAGAGGCGGGGGGCAGAGCGGTTGAATGCTCTGCTCCCCATGGTGCTGAGACGGTCGGAAGGGACAGACGGGTGTAAAGCACATGAGGATCTAAGAGCACAGGAGGGGGTGGGAATATGCAGGAGGCCTGACAGATATGGGGGGGCAAGGTGGTGAAGGGCCTTGAATTTTGTATTGAATGCGGAATTGCACGGGGAGCCAGTGGAGCTGTCGGAGGACCGGGGTGATGTGGTGGATAGAGGGAGTTCTTGTTATAATGCGAGCAGCTGAGTTCTGGACCAGTTGTAGTTTATGGAGTGATTTTTGAGGAAGGCCAAAGAGGAGAGAGTTGCAGTAATCCAGTCGGGAGGTGACAAGGCTGTGCACAAGCATGGCAGCAGTGTGTGGGGTAAGGGAGGGTCAGAGGCGGTTGATGTTTCTTAAGTGGAAGTAGGCAGACCGGGTAATGTTATTGATATGGGATTGAAAAGATAGGGTGCTATTGAGGATGACACCCAGGCTCTTAACCTGGGGGGAGGGGGAGATGGAGGAGCTGTCAATAATAAGTGGGAAACTGTTGGTTTTGGAAAGAGTTGATTTAGTGCCAATGAGGAGAACCTCAGTTTTACCACTGTTTAATTGAAGGAAGTTTTTGGTGAACCGGGCTTTTATTTCAGAGATGCAATCTGTGAGGGAGGTGGGAGGAAGAGAGGACGATGGTTGCGAGGAGAGGTAGAGCTGGGTGTCATCGACATAGCAGTGGAAGTGGATGTTAAATTTGCGGAAGATATTGCCAAGGGGAAGGAGGTAGATGATGAAGAGAAGGGGCCCCAGGACAGAGCCCTGGGGCACACCTGAGGTGACGGGGGAGGGGGTGGATTTGAGGGTCTTCAGTTGAATGAACTGAGTGCAGCCAGAAAAGTAGGAAATAAACCAATCCAACGGAGTGTTAGTGATGCCAATGGAAGAAAGCCGACTGAGGAGGGTGGTGTGACAGATGGTGTCAAAGGCTGCACTCAGGTCGAGGAGGATGAGGATGGTGAGTAGTCCAGAATCAGATGCCATGAGGAGGTCATTGGTGATTTTGATGAGTGCTGTTTCAGTGCTATGGAGTGGCCGGAAACCAGACTGGAACTCTTCTTACAGGCTGTTGGCAGATAGGTGAGAATGGAGCTGGGAGGCAACTGTTTTTTCGAGAATTTTGGAAATGAAGGGTAAATTGGAGATAGGATGGAGGTTGTTGAAGTTGATGGGGTCGGCACCAGGTTTTTTTTTACAATCGGGGTGATGGCAGCAGTTTTGAGAGGTGTAGGGACAGTTCCAGTGGTGAGGGAGGTGCGGATGATAGCGGAAATGAGGGGGACCAGAGAGGGGAGGCAGGTTTTGACAAGTTGTGTTGGGAAGGGGTCCAATTGACAGGTGGATGGTTTGGATTTCCGGATGAGCTCTGTGATTTCCGAGACAGTGGGAAGATGGAAGGAGGAGAGCGACTGTGTAGGCGAGGGAAGATCTGCTGAGGTGCTGAGATGAGGCGTTGATCCAAGGTTCTGCTGAATGTTCTTGATTTTTCCTGTGAAATATGACATGATGTCATTGCAGAAGGAGGTTGTGTAAAGGTGCGGGGGGAAAGAATCCTGGGGTTTGATAGTATTGTTGAGTATAGAGAAAAGTGACTTAGAGCTATGTTGATTGGCAGTGATTAAGCTGGAGTAGTACTAGGGCTGAACGCTTTTGGAAAATAATCTAATTGCGATTTTTTTATCTTAATATTGCGATTTAATGCGATTTTTTTCTCCCAGTTGAATTTGTCATGTCTTTTTAAACATATACAAACAAATCTGTTTCATAATAATCAGATTTATTTAAAGCACAGATTACAACAATAAACGAAACAAATCTGTGGCTTTACCTTATTAACATCTTTTCATGTTTCATGAAACATGATATATAAACATATGGACTCCACTCCATAAACACTGTCAGATTTTAACAGGACAGTCTATAAATAAATAAATAAATAAAATAAAGATACGAAATGAATGACATCAAACATACTAAAGTGCAGGATAGTATAGCGAACGAATGTCTTCTTTCAACCAGTTGACATTTTTATAGGTAAATCAAACTCTCAAACATTAAATAAATGAGTGTATGACTGTCATGGCAGTCATACACTCCAGGGGGCTGGAGACGACGGGCTTAACTCGAGAGACGTGGAATGTGGGGTGGATTCGGGAGTGAGGCGGGAACATAAATCGGGCCGGGGGGTCCAGAACTGGGGTTGGGGTCTGTCTGCAGACCCTGGGCGATTAGGTCCTGGATCTCCCAGTGGAGAGCACCGAAAACACAGGACCGTGGAAGGATTGTGGCTGGTGTCTTCTCTACATCGGGCGAAGAGTAAAGACAGGACAAGGCGTCAGGCTTCAGGTTCTTATAACAAGGACGATAAGAAATGGACAAATTAAAACGAGAAAAGAAAAGGGACCAGCGGGCTTGTCTGGGGTTCAACCTTTTTGCCGTCTGGATGTAAGCCAAGTTCTTATGGTCAGTCCAGATGAGGACGGGCTGCTCGGACCCCTCGAGCCAGTGACGCCACTCCTCCAATGCGAGCTTAATGGCGAGCAACTCTCTGTCACCAACATTGTAGTTCTGCTCAGCTGGGGTCAAACGCCGGGAAAAGAACGCACAAGGGTGTAACTTCTGGTCCGACTCAGAGCTTTGGGATAGGACCGCACCAACTCCCGTATCAGAAGCATCGATTTCCACAACAAATTGCTTCTTGGGATCTGGGTGGATGAGGATGGGGGCCTGAGAAAACCTCCTCTTGAGGTCGGTGAATGCTGAGTCCGCTTGGGGGTTCCATGTGTATGGCATCTTGGTGGAGGTGAGTGAGTGAAGGGGGCAGCGATCTGACTATACCCCCGGATGAACCGCCGGTAAAAGTTTGCAAACCCTAAGAAGCGTTGGAGTTCCTTTCTGGTCTCGGGAATCGGCCAATTGAGGACCGCCTTGATCTTATCGGGGTCTGACCGCACTCGTCCTCCTTCTAGGATGAGGCCGAGGAAGGTCACTGAGGGCTTGTGAAATTCGCATTTCTCGGCCTTTACAAACAGCTTGTTCTCTAGCAGCCGTTGAAGAACCAGTCGAACATGATGCTGATGCTCAATGGGGTTGCGGGAGTAGATAAGGATGTCGTCGAGGTAGACAAACACGAACACGTTAAGGAAATCACGGAGGACATCGTTGACCAGGGCCTGGAACACTGCGGGGGCGTTACACAGGCCGAACGGCATCACCCGGTATTCGAAGTGGCCCGGGGGGGTCTTGAAGGCCGTTTTCCATTCGTCCCCCTGGCGGATCCGCACCAAGTGGTAAGCATTTCGAAGGTCTAGCTTTATAAAGACGGAGGCGGACCGGACTGGTTCAAGAGCGGAGGAAATTAGTGGGAGGGGATACTTGTTCTTAACGGTAATAGCATTTAAACCCCGATAATCGATACAGGGACGCAGAGAACCATCCTTCTTGGACACAAAAAAGAAACCTGCCCCTAACGGTGAGGAAGAAGCCCGGATCAGCCCGGCAGCGAGGGACTCTTTAATGTATTTTTCTAGGGCTTGAAGTTCGGTCTGGGAAATGTTATAAAGACGGCTGGCCGGCAGCGGGCCGCCTGGCAGGAGGTCTACAGCACAGTCGTACGGACGGTGCGGTGGCAACGAACAGGCTTGGGATTTGTTAAATACCTGCTTGAGATCGTGGTAACACTCAGGTACCAGCTTCAACAAATCTGGATCTACCTGAGTATGTGGCCGCGCGGAGGATTGACAGGGTGGCACCGCTGACTGTAAACAGACAGCATGGCAGTTGGGTGACCAGGTTTCCACCCGACCGACCGCCCAGTTAATGTGAGGATTATGTTGCTGTAGCCAGGGGAAACCGAGAACTAAGGGGGCATGTTTAACGGGAAAAATTAGGAAAGAAAGCTGTTCTCTGTGATTGCCAGAAACCATTAACTCTAAAGGTTTGGTTCTATGGGTTATATCTGGAAGAGCCCCACCATCTAATGCAGAAACGTGGAGCGGCGAACTCAGAGGAACTGTCTCGAGTCCAGCCTGGAGAGCATAAGTGCTATCTATTAAATTAAAATCGCACCCCGAGTCAACCAGGGCGGACAGGGAAAACGTGTCACAGACGGAAACAATAGTTGCCCTTAAACAAAGTCGCGGAGGGGAAGGAGAGGTTAACTTAGATTGGTCCGCCGGTTCCTCCGTTACAGCCGACGGACCTGATCTTTTGGCCGCTCGGGGCAGTTCTTAATAAAATGAGCGGCCGAGGCGCAATACAAGCAGAGCCTCGAGCTCATTCGCTTCTGCCTTTCGGGTTCCGGGAGCGACGGCGGGGATTCTACAGGTCTGGGAAGGTCTCGCTCGGGAGGGGTCGGCCGGTAAGCGAGCGGTCTATCGGGTCGGTTCTTAGGCCGGGCCCGGAGACGGTTGTCTAGGCGGATCGCGAGAGCGATTAACTCGTTTAATGAAGAAGGTTCCTCCTGGCGGGCTAACTCATCCTTAAGGGATTCGTCTAGAGCTTGGAAGAACACGGTTCTTAGGGCTTGCTGTTCCCAGCCTGCCGCCGCCGCCAATGTGCGGAATTCGACGGCAAAATCCGCAACACGTCTTCCCCGCTGTCGGAGAGCTAGGAGCCGTCGAGAATCCTGCACTTCATCTGCTTCTGCGGCAAAAACCATCCTGAATTCTGACAGAAACTCGCTAAAGGAACAGCCAAAGTGCTGGCAATTGGGGAAGCGTGATTCCGCCCATCTAAGAGCGCGCCCCGTGAGGAGCCGTAAAATGAAGGAAATCTTAGCCTCATCTTGGGCAAACGAGAGGGGAGATTGATTAAAAACTAGGAAGCACTGAAACAAGAAATCACCACAGTCTCCACTTTCCCCGGAGAATTTCTCCGGGGAAGGGGAGGAGGTATGGTGGGTGGGTGGTGACGCTGCCGGCGTCACCGCAGGCTGGGGGGAGGTACTAGGAGACGCGGAAGCGAGTGTCTGAAGGCTAGTGTTTAGCATACCTGTTAGCTGGTTGATCTGAGCCGCGAAGTCCTGGAGCTGTCCCTGTAAACCCACTACCGTGGATTTTAAGCCGCGGATCTGGTCCTGCTGAACAGATAACGCCCTACCGAGTGTATCTGCTGGGTCACCGGTGTGGCCTGAGTGTTCTTCTGTCATGGCAGCCTTGAGATGTCGAGCCCACTGCAGAAGTACACTCAGAGGTAACGAGTAAGTGTTTAATACTTTTATTTCTTTCAGCAGGCAAAAGGTTCGCGTGTCGGAGTTCGCCTCGGCGGACAGCAGTACCGCGTCTGGCGATCGGCTGAGTCTAGTGGGGGGGTGAAAGGAATGGTTAGAACGTAGCGATGATCGGGGAGGTGCAAACTAGAACGTAAGCTTACCACTTGGTGCGGGAAACCGATCGGGGAGGCGGGCAGTGAGGACTCAGCTGTGGACGATGTTGGCAGGTGTCTGGGCGGCCGGAGAGCGGGGCGAGAGGTCCGAGCAGCACCGTGGAGTCCAAGGATCCAGAGCAGCGAGAGGAGCAGGAGAACGCCGGAAGGAGCCTTGAGTCCTGAGGTGAGGTGGCGACTTGGGAGTGACCCGAAGAACTCGAGGGTGCCTTCACGAAAGAGACAGGTAGGCACGAAAGGACCGTTGGGACCCGAGGGGGCACCTTGGGGAAACACAGAGAACTAGAGGTTAGTTTCTAGGAAAGAACTGGCGAGAGGTCGAGGCTGTAAGGCATACCGCAACGAAAACACTCAGGCGTCCTCTCGCTGTTCGAACGCTGTTCTTGTAGGCAACTCAGGTGCTGCTGAACGAGCTGCAGGTGTGCGCACTTCGCCCTCCAGCCAACCACGAACACCTGTGGAGAGAGCAGGGATGGCAGAACTGGCAGCGAGCTGCACAGCCCTGCCAGCTGAGTCCTGACAATGACCTTTTTAAATCCTAAGAAAAACTTTTTGAACAATCATATAAATTATATATTCACTCAGTAAGAGCAGCAAACAACTATTGTAAAGTGCAAAAAACGTATGACACTGTCAGCCACAAAGATTTGTCTCTGTATTTTTTTAGAAGCTCACAGATTTTTTTGCCAGGAAAATCAGCATGTCAACTTTTGCTGGTTTCAAAGAGGAGCGAGTGCAAGTCACTATATTCCCTCCAGCACTGAAAAGATGCTCTGAAGGAGCACTTGTGGCAGGGACACAAAGATACTTGCGGGCCATATTGCACAGTTGTGGAAAGTTAATCCTGTGCATCTTCCACCAGGCCATGGGGTCTTCCTCTCCATCAATGGTAGGAGTCATGAGGTAGCTATTTAACTCTGCCTCAACAACATCTTCGGGTTGCATGGGAGAAACAGAAGAGCCCACAGCAGTCTTGAAGAAACTCCCAAGAGACTTCTTCTCCTTTTCAACAGAGGGCTGTGGATTTTCAGGCATCTGAGTGGTTTCAGTACGACATCTCTTCTCCTATCAGATAAGAAAAAATACAGCAATTAGTGTTGAGGTTAAATTATAGCTAGAAAGATATATTGTGTTTAGATGCGATAATTACCAACCTGGTTATGTGCACGCCTTGCCGGTTGCATAATTTTAGTTTTGAGTCGAGTCTTAATGATGGGAATGTTGTCGGTCTTAATTGACCTTGTCAGGTCAGTGTCCTCTTGGTTTTCAGCCAGGACTGATGTGGACAGAAGGTGAAGAACTGGTTTGAGGTGGGAGATGCTGACATACTCCTCTCCAGAGAGAGCATCAGTAAACTCCTGGAGAGGATGCAGGGCCTTGTGAATGGACTCCAACACCTCAATATCCTGCCAGGTTGGGATCAGGGAGCGTGCACATCGGTCACCTGACAACACCTGAGTCATGGCTTTGAGCTGCTCATTCAGTGATGAGGGTGTGCACAGGAAGTTTGAGCTCCCTTTGAGCTTCAGCCATTGCTGCCTTCTTCTTCCAGCTGTGGGAGAAGTGCCCCACCAGCTTCTTGCACAGCCCTATTGCTCTGGACACTGTCATCTTTGAGTGCATGTCCTGCAATATAAAATTATATAATAGTGTAATTAATACAATTTCAATTGCGTGATAGAGATGCACCTGATACTTGGGTCCGACATTGGGTCCAATACTGACTAGTTAGTTGGATTGGATATTGGCATTCAGATATCGGAGATCCGATCCAGTGCACTTTACATGGAAGTGTTATTTCTTCCTTTTTGCTGCAAATCTACACTTCATTTCTTAATAAATAATATTAAGTACATTTATATCTCTTAATTTGTTACCTTTATTTTTTTATCAATGTCTATATCAAGTGTGGCAAGTTATACAGTTCATTCATTACAACAATAGGTCCAAATTGGTATTGAATATTAGCCGATATGCAGAGCACAGGTACTGGATCATTAAATGAATGGATTGGTGCATCTCTAGTGATAAAGGATATCAACTTTCACATTCTTTTACTCAACCCCTTACATTACAAACACACACACAGATATTCTCTCTCTGCGCAGTCACAATCACGCACGCTCATGCTGAGCTATAAGTTACGTATCGATGGCAAGATGTAATCGGTGCCCAAAACACTGCAGTCTGGTCCATTCATTTAGTTGTGCTGTCATCACCATGTTTGATGCGTTGTCCGTCGTTATGCAGATGTGATTTTCTTCCAGTAAATTCCAGCTAGCAAGTCCCTCTCTCAAGCCGGCAGCAATGTTTTCCCCTGTGTGGTCGTCCGGGAAGTAGGAAGCTTGAAGGCAGCGAGCTTTAAGATTTAAGTCTTCGTCAATATAATGCACTGTTAGACTCTGGTATGGCTCCGCTGTTCGGCTTGACCACAAATCAGTAGTTGTTGCAAAAAGCTCCACTGTTTTCAGCTCCGCAGCAACTCTGTCTCTGCATTTTTTGTATAGCTCGGGTATGGCGACTTGGTTAAAATATGTGTGTGAGGGCATTGAATACCGCTTATCCAACGTGCTTAACAAAGCCATAAACCCAGGCTTGGTCACTATACTAACGGGTATCATGTCTTTTGCTATAAACCCCGTAATTGCCCGAGTTATTTCAACGTGCCTTTTCGCATTATGTTGATAAGGAGTAACACTTTCAAACAGTTCGGTCAGTGATCCCTGTCAGCTGGTACTTTGCTTAACTGACGTTGAGGCACTGGTAGTTGCCATTTTAGCCATGCAACTATCATATACGGCTTTGTGGTGTTTTTTCCAAGTGTTGATAAAGGTTCGTCGTGTTACCTCGTGAGGTAGCAACAACAGCAAGGCATGTCCGGCACAACACCTGACTTTGCGCAGCGTCTTCTTTTTTAAACCCAAAATAATTCCACACAAGTGACGTGCCGCTCCTCTTTGGTAACAGACCTTCAGTTGTGTCGGTTTTTGTCCAGTCTGAGGCCATTGTTCGGCAGGTAAGTCGCAGACGATATCGACTTTCCCTCCATGTTATTTTGCTAGCGAGTCATCCTTGATCACGTGACCCGTCAAATCGCGTCCATTGCGGTTAGAATCTCGTTTTATCCTATCGCGATATTATTGCAAATGCAATTAATTGTTCAGCCATAAGTAGTACTGTGATTTAGTGCTGGCAATGGAGTCCTTATAGTGAATGATGTGATTATTGTACATTTCTTTGTGTATAGTGAGACCAGTTTTTCTATAAAGTCTTTCAAGTTGCCGTCCTTTGGCTTTCATGCGTCGGAGATTGGGGGTGAACCAGGGGGCGGAGACGGAGAAAGAAACAAATCTGTTTTTTAGTGGAGCAAGTGAGTCAAGAATATTATGGAGACCAGTGTTGTAGTGAAAGACCAGATCATCGGGGGTGAACAGATTATTGAAGTCAAGGAGGCAGGAAGAGTGGATACTTGAGATAAGGGTGGAGGGATCAATGTTCTTTGTGTTCCGGAAGGATATGAGGCGGGATGTTTTAGAGATAGAGAGAGTAAGATTCACTGCAAATGAGAGGAGAAAATGATCACTTATGGGGAGTTCATCAGCTGTTATGTTGAGAGGGATGACGCCAGAGCAGCAGATTAAATCCAGAATATGTCCTTTTGAGTGTGTGGGAGTAGTGGTGTATTGCTGATATCCAAAACTCTCTAGGCAGGAAGTAAAGTCTTTGGTGAGAGGCAAAATGCTATGGTCCATGTGGATATTGAAATCACCCAGCAGAATTAAGTTTGGTGAGAGAGAGGATAGGTGGGTGAGGAAATCAGCAAACTCAGTTAAAAAGGCACTATTCGGTTTTGGGGGGCGGTAGACAGCAGCAATGATGGTTGGAGTTGGACCAGATAGCTTGCAGACGTGCTAGAGACTGGCACAGATACCAGCGATACTTTCCAATTCTCGCGATGAATTATCGCGAGACCTCCTCCGCGACCGGAACCACGGGGTTGAGAGATGTAAACAAACCCACTAGGAGTGGAATCGTTGAGCTGAGAGTAGTCTTGGGGCTGTTGCCAGGTCTCGGTTAAACAGAGAAAGTCCAGTTTACGGTCAGTGATGAGGTCCTGAGTGAGATGTCCCTTGCTTGTCAGTGAGCGGATGTTAAGCAGAGCAAAGTTGAGTACGGTGTTGTCGCAGCTGGTGGTGGTGCTAGCCGACCGAGCTAGGCGGGCTAACACGCTGTGGTCGACAGCCCGGCTGGTGGAGCATGGAGGGCGACGAATCCACTGTCGGGAGCTGGACCAGATGGATTTTATTGCTGTTGAACCGTTATGGTGGACAATCAGGCGGGACCCTCGGTGGATGTTTCTCCGGCGTGGCTGGAAGGTGATGTCCGGGTGAAGGTGGAGTGCCTCGGGCGCAGGTCCAAGCAAGTGACAGCGGAGCCGGAGCAGGTCATCGGCTGAATACTGCAGCAAACCCGCCACTTGCAGGTGAGCGGGCAGTAGTAATATCCAGACGCAGACAAGCAGGATGTATGTCCTGCCGGTCCACATTATTAAAAAATGCCAGGTGAGGCTCAAACCGGGGCAGGACAGGTGAGCTAACGATAGCAGCCTAGCTGGGACTCACACAACCTGTAGTTCTGGCGAACCGTGGCCGTATTCCCAGTAAAAACAATTGCACTGTCCATTTAAAAGGTAAAAGTTAAAAAGCTACCAGTGAGCGAAGGCAGCGGGCAAAAAAATACAAAAATACCGGCGAGCAGCGGCAGCGAGTTGTGCCAGCGTTCACTCGCGTCGAATTTTACCGTTGACACTTTCCGTAGTTCCAAGAATGCTAAGTGTGCGGGAGAGACTGTAGCATAACAGACCCGCGCTCAGTGTTGCAGAGTCCATTTATTATAGGCGACTTTATGCTTCTTTTTTCTAAAGTCGCTTGTAAATTTCACGAGTCATGTGTTGCGTTTTTTTGGGCTTGTTTCTGAAAGTGAAATAATTTTCAAAATAATAATCAAAAATAAGTGACGATAAACAGGAGTTATAAAGAGACCTTGCGCTGCCGCACTACAGACACGGTGAGTACAACCTGCTGAAATATCCCCCCACCTCATTACACGCTGGGGCGCATCCTGCGGTGCCACCATATTGGCTGGGTCTTTTCTACTCTAGACTGACCTAGGAGCCGACAGGAGTAAAGGCAGAGGGAGCAACTCTGCCCGTATTTTCGGGAGTTTACGGCTGCAATAACCGGTGATAACTGCTGAAAGTAGAGTACGAGGTGCAGATCGCCATGTTGAGCAGAGATTGGTTCTGAAGATGAGTTTTTACACGCTGATAACGTTGCGTGTAAATGTTTTAAAAAAAAAACATTAAAAATCTATGGAAAAAAAAACTCCCTCTATTTGGTCACAGTCATCATATCACGAGTCACTCCAGCAGATACAAGTAAACTATTCAAGCTTTCCTGCTTGCAACATTTGTCCGAATCAAAAAGCAGCAGAAAGCCACGTGCACTGCTTCAGGCACAAGGTGCCAAATACCAAAAAGTGGAGTGGTATCATTAGTCCTGGGAGAATCTGATGCCGGCCTAGACTAGAAGCCTGGGGCGGTCAGAAATCACCACTGACTGGAGCAAGCTAATACAAAATTCTGTGATTGTTTCATGAATGTTGAAGTATTCACGTTTAGAGGTGCTTATAAATGTTGAACGGCTTGTTTTTATGCTGATCTGCAGTATCAAGGTGGTTTGTAACAAATCTAATAGCAAATTCAAATGACACTTGCGTTTGAAATGCAGTCCATGCTGTGGATTTGGAGGGTTTTCAAGCAACGTCAACATTTTGTTGTCTTTTTTTTCTTCAGCAGCGATTAATGGCTATTTTTTTCCTCTGATTGGAAAGCTTGGTCGGTTTCTACACCTAAAGGGTAAGTTCACCTGAACATTGGTTGTTAATGATACAGTTCTGAATCTCAATTTTAGATATTAATGCTGATATTTAGGTAAGATATTATTAGCATTTATTTGATCAAGAACTTAATCTTAGTTTTCCTTGACATGCTTATAGTTTTAATTATACCTAATTAATGTTTGAAAGGAAATTAATCTGTTTCTCATGTTTTACAGGGTAAAATAAAACAACGGAACTGAACTACCCTAAGAAATGATTTGGTTCTATAGTTGGGAAAGAAGACTTTTGAGATGCCCTGATATTGCAGCGATTTGTACTGGGGCTTATGCAACAACGAGTAACAGGCTTGGAGAAACCAATGCATGTTTCTAGATATGGTGTAAAAATTTTAGCTATTTAGAAATTGTTAAAATTATCGACCATTGCATAGTTCTGATACAAGCAGAATTCCAAATTTACTTTTATATTTACTATTTGATTATTATTGTTTCTGTGTTTCTAATGGGATGTTTTTTCTGTTGTGCCCCCAGTTCTATTAAATCTTATGGGATGAAAGAGCCAACTCAACAGTCTGCACTCATTGGAACAGCATCTTGTAAAATTAGTTGTGCCCCTTGAACGTTTTCTCTTTTTTATCACATTAAAACCCACAAACTTTGAGCTAATTTATTGGTATTCTAGGTAATAATATTTTAGGTAATAGCCCAACACATAATTAATGCAAAATTGTGAAGTAGAAGGGAAACAATTTTTGTACTTGTGAAAGTTTTGTAATCAAGTTTCTTATGATATTTTACTTACCACTCCTCTGTAAAGGAAGGATTTGTAGAGTGTAGAGTCAAATAATTTTTCCACCAGAGCTGGGGATCTCTGCAGGTCCTCCATAGTTACCGTGGACCTTTTAGCCCAAATGTTCTCTAATAAGCATCTGTGGTTTTCACAGACCAGCTGTATTTATCTTGAGATTGAATTAAATCTAAGACATGTGATAAGGCCTTCTCGCAGAGTAGAGGAAAAACGTCCCAGTACAGTCTGCCCCAGTGAGCACCACATCTGCGGGCATTCAACCTAGGGTTCTTGTACCAGGGCAGTAAAACAGCCTACTTGAACACACAATCTGAAGCAGCGTAGAATCTGGTGATTTAGACACTAAAACAGCTACTGTCACTGAGGGAAAACATGTTCAGTTATTGTATTTCAAAACTTTATTGCATTTACTTCTGTATCCATTTTTTGCACTGTTTATGACCACAGTCTCCTGTGTTTTAATGGTCCACTTGTAGGAAGTGATCCCTTGCTTTGTGTAGACTTTATTTCAAGTCTGTTTTAACCACGGTTTCTGTGCTTTTAAGAGAGAACCAAGTGAAACTTCATAAGAATCATCAGATGCAGAGAGAAAGATCTGGATCGATCATAGAAACTTCAAGTTGTGAATCTACGCCTGGAGGTGGAATGAAGATTGCTCTGCTAAATGTTGAGATGTTTGATTAGTTCTGTTTTGGATTTAACGGTCTCGCTGTCGAGTCAGCATCAATTCTTTAAAATTTATTTGCCACTCTATTGTTGTAGTTTTGATTTTAATGCGTTGGTTTAAAAAAAGGTTTCTGCAACTTCCAAAAAGCAATTACCAAACTGTAAATTTGAAGAGGAATACTTTTAACCTTGTGTAATGGCCAGGTTAATGTTTTTTTTCTTTGTTAAACTGTTAAGTCAAACATATTAAATGTACTTAATTGTTTAATGTAACCAGTGGCTCCACCGTGTGTTTCAGGTTATTTAAGAATCTTGCGTTACTCCCAGTAATGCTGTGTTTTGTCTACTTGAGTGAGCTTTTGTAACAGCTTTAAATTATAACACAAGCGTTTTTAAAGGACGCTGCATTTATTTATTTTTTTGGTTTAAAATATACATACACTTTATTGCCAAAAGTATTGGCCTGTCTACCTCTTTAAACGTGAACAAAACGTGAAGTGTGTTTATGGGAATTTTGAGCCATTCTTCTTGGAGTGTGTTTGTGAGTCAGACTTGAGGTCTATGCAGGTTTTTTACACTTATAGTAGTTCCAGTTCTTAACAAGGTCTGGTGGTGGAAAAAGTTCTGAAGCAGTTCTGTAAAAGAACAGGTTTGCTTTTCCCCAGCCTGAGAGCCATGTCAGTCGCCACTAACATCTTATTCAACCCCCAACCCTCTAGTCAAATTCTGCATGGAGACAGTTCAACCACACAGATATTATGTTTCGCATCATTCCTGCAAACAGACGCTTAGCTTAGACTAGCTTAGCTTAGACAACTTTATTTGTCATTTTGTATGCACAGGGTGCGTACAGAACGAAATTTTGTTGCATACAGCTTGTAGATTACAGCATGAGGTGCAGCAGTGATTTAAAAGTAAACAATTGAAATGTAAACAATGCAGGAGAAAAAAATCACAGTGTGAGGTGCAGAAGTGGTTTAATATAATCTTCATTTAGTAACACTTTGAAGGATTTCAGTCTCAGCTGATCATCTGCACCATCACAGCTAGTAAACAGGAGTTAAATGCAATTTTAGATCAAGATTGTTTAATCTAGTGATATTAAAGCATCAGCAGTCTTAAATAACCTAAAAAAAACGTCAGCCATGAACGCATATCTGTGATGCTTAAATCTACTTAAATGTTTAAGTGGTTTAATGAAATTAAACGGCGGGAAGAAAACAGCAACATTAAAGTGTTATTTTGATTCCACTCTGACATTTCATTAGAAAGCGAAAGAGATAAACAAGCCCAAAGTTGCTTATAATAAGTGGACTATGTAACACTGAAGCTCAAGTAAACACCCCTCATGGATTGTATGATGTTTTCATTCCGCTGAGAAAAGCCAAATAAGCGTAGCCTACCTGCGCAGATGCTGCATCCGTTGGTATTAGTTCTGGGCATTCAATTGTTGGCTCCTTACCATTAACAAAATCTAAGAAGCACATAGATTCCGTAATAACGTCTCTGTTACAAGCTTGTATCCAACACTGACATTTCTCTGCATTCCTCCTGGGTTTAGAAAAATCAAAGGACCAAAAAAAACTCCCTCCATTTGGTCACAATCATCATTTTACGAGTCACTCCAGCAGATACAAGTAAACTATTCAAGCTTTCCCGCTCAACATTTGGCCACTGCACATGCGCAACGTTGGTTTCTCTAATAGGAATCTATTCTTTAGTGCTGCTGTCTGCATGTCCAGGTTCTGGATTGTCTTCCCCTGTAGACATGGAGGTGAATTAAATTCATTGATTCAGAATCAGAATCAAGTTTAATCGCCAAGTAGGTTTGCACATACAAGGAATTTGACTTGGTGATGATGGTGCAGACAGCGCACCAACACACCGTGGCAGCCGTTCGCGGCGCCATCAGGAAACTTTCGAAGGAAGAGCAACAACATAGGGGAAAGGGGGGGGGGGAGAAAAAAAGAGACAGATGTTTGCCTATTTATGCTCTCACCAATAAAGAGACAAACAACCGACACAAAAAAAACCTCATAGCACGAAAGCACAAATAACACAATACAACATGTATGCAGAAGGTAAACATTTGAGTGCTGGTCGGGTAAAGTCATCTGTATTTGTGAGCATATAGGCCCGTTTACACTACACTTTTTTAACCGAGCCGAGACCAGTCCGAGCTCGGTAACCGAGATAACTCTTGTGTGTAAATGGTCAGCAGACTGAACCGGACCGCGCTAAACATAACCGGACCGCGCTAACTGCAGACCAGTTCTTGGGTAGGTCTCAGCCTGGTTTTATTTTTTGGCCCGGTTTTCTGATAAAGAGCGCATGAGCAGACCGCGTCATGCCCTTACAGTCAGCTGACTGTCCGCGTTTTTTCCGGCAGTCTGGCTGCACGTCCCAATTCACACTCCATTCAGACAAATTTCAGACATTCATAATAATACTAGCTTCCTTACCGTGTCACACGGTTTCCAGAGATGAATCTGCTTAGCAGCGCAATGAACCTCAGCGTCTGTCGTTGTTTCCTGCGTCTGTAAATCCTTATTAGACGTTCGTTTGTCTCATCCACTTCCCAAAAAGCCAACTTTCTCAAGTAAATTCAGGCAAATTCAATGGTTGCCTTCTTCCTCTGACTCTCCACAAACACCGAAATATCACAATATCAAGCATAACATCCTGAATGTTACGGGCGCCGCCGTTTTGATTTGCTGCTTCCGCCTTCAATCCCAGTCAGTCGCCACTAGGGGGCGAGGAGCAACCAAGGAACCGAGATAAGCTTTGTGTGTAAACGGGTCGGCTTGTCTTGGATAACTGATCCAAGCTTGGATTGGTCTCGGCATGGCTCGGTTTTTAGGTGTAGTGTAAACAGGCCTTATGTGTCTCTGGGTGCATGTTGTGTGGAAATCTGTATGTCCATGAAGGCCGTCCCTCCGGCAGGCAAGTGTCCTTGATGGAAAGTCTATCACTTCGCAGCTCCAGCTTGACTCCTCCACAGATCTCAGCAAGGAAGGTGGGGGGAGCAGGGGATTTGTGCGATGTCGCCATAACAACTCAGGGAGAATTTGATAACGGGGAGTCCGATTTGAAAAAAACAGAATTTGTTGTGAGAACAAGCTGACACCAACTTTTCTGTCAGCCTTAGAGTCTTTTCGCCGCTGGCTCCAGGATCCAATATTCCAATAATCCAATCGATGGGCTAGTAACGTTCACACTTCCAGGTTTTATCCCGTCTCATCTCTGTACCACAACCGCGGTCAGCTTATCAAGCCGTCCGTTTTGTTCATTCAATTCACTTGAATTCATTGACTTCAAGGGCTGAGCAACTACTTTTGGCAATATAGCGCACCTTCTCTTGCGTTGGTTTGAAGGTCCCATGTTAAATAGGAAAATTGAGTTGTGTGTATTTTCTTTTAGTTAGGCCTGATTTTCTCTGGCATGCATTCTTTCCTGTTTGGGTTGTATTTATTTCAAATCTATGTAACAAATTGCGGACCTCGCGTTTCTGCTGATGCGATTGTAAGTAACATTGTAGGGTTTCCCTCACGCTACCGCCTCCCAACATTCAAAAAAAAAAACTAACTCGATATGCGCGCAAAGGTTGTCTCCCCCCGCTCCGCCGGTCGCGCAAAGCTTGTCTCCCCCCAGCTCCGCTCCGCCGGTCATCCGGTAAGCAAATTCCTAGGGGAAACACTGCATTGGAATGGTTTCTCTCTCTCTCTGTGTGCATGTTCATACTTTCACTGTGTTAGTCATTGTTTGTACTGCCGTTTTTTTCGACTTTTGTATTTGTTGCGTTCGCCTGTCTGCTAAGCTCAAAACAACCGCGCCTGGCTTGACGGAGAAACCAGTACAACAGCTGAGCATATTTACGACAGTGCACTTTTACTTTCGCCCTCTGGGGGGAGCCTCGCTGGAAAATCAACCCCGGTTGCATAGTATACCTTTAAGGCCAAATGTTTTTAGTACATGACTAAAGTTTAAACTAATGAAACATTCTGCATATTTAAAGGGGACATGTCATGCAAAATCAGTGTTGTATAAAGTACTGAAATCTCAGAGTCAAGTAAAAGTATAAGTACCTCTCCAAAATATGACTGGTAAAAGTCCAAGTCACTGACTGAAATGTTACTTGAGTAAAGGTCTTTATCTGAAATGTCTTGTACTTGAGTATGAAAATTACTGTAAAAATAGATGTACTCAAGTAATGTAATAAAAAGTATAAGTAAAAAGTAAAACAAAGCAAATGCAGTTTGAATTACATTTTTTAGATGTTGGTAAACCTTGAAAGTCAAATTCCCTTAAAATAATATAAACAACCAAGTGCAGGAGAAATTTAGACCAAGTTTAGACAGAAAATACAACCTTTTTGTAAGCTTTCAGTTTTCCTTCTTCAAGTAATGTCAGTGCTATGCAAATTGTACACAACCAAGTGCAGGCAAAGGGGGTGTATACTAAGAACATGGTTAAGTGATAAAGTGATAGTTAACCTACAGAAAGTGGTAAACTTGCTAATACATACACCTGCGGTTGCAGGTATCATTTAGTTAAGAAAATTAGGACTCCCGGCTCTACTATTAGATGCTCTACCTATACCACAAGGTTAATTTAACCTGCTGAACCAGCTTCTTATCCTGTTCGTGGTGATCAGGGGCAATTCTAGGATCTGACCTTTAGGGGTGCTCAGCCCCCAGTGTTGACTGTGATTCCTGGCATGAACAACAGGCTTTCCGTTTTTAGTCCAGATGTAAGATTCTTAGAGTTGACACACTTTTGAGCTAAAGCTCGTCAAACAAGCTACAATATAGGCCCATCCAAAAGCAGTGATAAACAGATTGAAATGTTTTCACTCGATAAAACCTTGTGCATTTGTAAAACCTGCATGATGGCAATAGTAAGACTAGCTATATTGATAAAAGTGAGGAATCATTTCCCTAAAGACAAAACTAGGGTTAGGGCACTGATGCACAAGGGTTGCTATTACTACATTTAATAGTAATTGTCTCTCTTGCGTACAAGAGAGACAAATCTAGCAGTTTGTGTGTGTATATATATATATATATATATATATGTATATATATATATATATATATATATATATATATGTATATATATATATATATATATGTATATATGTATATATATATATATATATATGTATATATGTATATATATATATATATATATATGTATATATGTATATATATATATATATATATATGTATATATGTATATATATATATACCATTAGATATGCACTCTCATGTAAGACATAAGCCTGCCATATATTATGGCAGTCTCTTGACCAGTCCATGTCTTCTGTCAAGCAAATTGCTAATAAGTTAGTAAATCCCTACAGATATCCTTTATGAATTTGCATACTGAACTTTTTTTTTTTTTTAAACTCAGATTAAGAGAAACAGTTCAGATTTAACTTTTCAGACAGGCATTCTGAATCCGCGACTGCATCTACTGGGCTCATGTTTATAAACAATTCAACAGCTGAAGCACTTCGGACACAGATGCCACATGTGCAGAAAAGAATATAGCTGCAGATGTAAAATGCTCGAATAGAAATAGATCAAAATGGCAAGAATAGCTGAGTTCTGTTTTTTTTTTGCAACTAAAAATATCTATGGTCCCATCATGGTCTGATTGTGAAACAAAGATGCAAGTGCGTAGGTTTGATTTGAACTTTGGTAGGGACACCTACAAACAAACCTTCCCTGGTCTGACGTCATTGTTCCTATGCAATATGCATGCTCCTATCTTTTGATGCTTGACTTGAGCGTCAGGGCGCGTTTCGTTTGTCTAAAGAGAAAATCAGCATTTCCTGCAAAATTTTATAACCACGACACACACTAGATGCTGTTTGTTAATGTTTAAAGCATCACCGGATCTGATGAATGTCGAATTGGGACTTTTTTCCATTTGAACAACCAGCAACAGAGACAGACGGTAAATATGTGCCTATTAAACCAAATATAGTCAAAATATGTCTAGATTTATCCTGTATTTTCTTTAGAATATATAGAAATGCACAGATAAACCCCACCCTCATTTTCTTTTATCTAACATACTCTGTCTGAATTATAAAACAGCAAAATTATACATTCAATTATACATTTGACAGATACATTTATTGTATTTACTCTGCACTGGAAGTAGAAGTGTAACTGATACTAACAGCATTTCAAATATTAAATTCAAATTTCAACAAATGTACAATTGGGTTGTAGTTGCTCTGTGTAGCCCATTTCATGTAATTTATCTTAACATTCCAAACACATTTCTTATATCATATATCTGAAATGTAGATAACAGATTCTCCTTACCTACATCTTCTCAAACAACTAATTTTTTCCCTAACAATAGTGAGTTATCAATGTTTAAATGTGCAGTAGATCTTAATACATAAGGAGCATGGAGGACCCAATACTGTACTTTGAGGAAGATTGGTGACACCAAGACTGAATTGTGACATGAGTGGTTGTCCATTTCATCAGTGAAATGAGAATATAGTAATATACTATTGGAATATACTAGTACGACTATTAAAGAATAGTAGATTAAACTTTAAGATATGTAAAGGCCTGTATTAAATTAATTTTGCGACCACATCAACAGATTAAATAATTGCTTACTTTTTTGGTGTACCAAATTACTCTTGTAATGATGTAATATTTTATGGGCTAAGCCCCTGATGATGAGAATGTTTAGCTCCACCTCTGGTTTGTACTAATTTACTAATGGACAGTGTGGAAATCTATGTACAATAAAACCAATGTAAATAGTGTTCCTCTGTTTTATTTTTCTTTATCCTAATTTTAGAAGTAGAAATAGTCAAATAAATAGCACTATTATTTTGTGGAACCCTAATCATAATATTATAACTACGCAAAGGTCTAAACAAGAATAGCAGTTGTTTAGGTGGCATCTAGTGTTCTTATACTATATATTATGCAAAAGAAATTACACCTGCTATTTATGCCTGAACTGCCTCAAATGGTCGACAATAAATGAAAGCAATAATAACAATGAAATATTGGTAAAAGGGAAACCCTCACCTTTTCTTTTTCAGATGGCTGTGGCTAGGAATCTGAATTTTTAATAACCTGCAGTCTTAGCTTTTCCATCTTTCCAGCAGTCTTCAGAACTCCTGCCTGGCACAGAATATTTAGTTTTATAAAAGAGATTAGGTTTTTGTTGATAAAATGTGTTATACTTCAGAATTAAATGCTATTTTGAGATATTAACGTTGGTTACTTACATTTCTCAAGTTCAACAAATCAAAACTCTGACTCCTGCTTCTGTTCAGAACTGCACTTGCAGATATTTAGTTTCTTTCGTAGTCTAGTTTTAATTGTGGCAACGGCAGTGTCCCAGTATGAATCAAAACTGAAATCTCTCGCGCTCCAAGCACGCACGCACATGCACGCACACACACACACGCAATAGAAAACAGCCAATCAGGAAGAAGGACGGCGGGATTTAAGGCAGCACAACCAATGAGAGTGGAGTTAAAGGGGGGTGTCTATCTTGTCAAAGGCCAGGCGAGTTAGTGATTGGCTGCATGGAGCGCCAGGCCCGCCCCCGCTGGCCCACAGCAGCGCTTCGGGCGAACCTGTGCATGTACGCACGTCTGGCACGTCTCTCTCTCTCTCTCTTTTTTCGTAACGAGTAACTAAACCAAACATTGAAAATGTATCGGAGTAAAAGTATGCAATTAAGTTCGGAAATATAGTGAAGTAAAGTGAAGTAAAAGTTATCAAAAAATGTAATACTCGATAAAAGTATAAAGTACTCCAAAATATACGTAAGTACACTAGTGAAGTATTTTTAATTCAATTCAATTCAATTTTATTTATATAGCGCCAATTCATGAAACATGTCATCTCAAGGCACTTTACAAAGTTAAGTTCAATCATATTATGCAAATTGGGTCAGATTATACAGATTGGTCAAAAATGTTCCTATATAAGGAAACCAGTTGATTGCATCAAAGTCCCGACAAGCAGCATTCACTCCTGGAGAAGCGTAGAGCCACAGGGAGAGTCGTCTGCGTTGTACATGGCTTTGCTGCAATCCCTCATACTGAGCAAGCATGAAGCGACAGTGGAAAGAAAAAACACCCGTTAGCGGGAAGGAAAAACCTCTAGCAGAACCGGGCTCAGTATGAACGGTCATCTGCCTCGACCGACTGGGGGTTACAGAAGACAGAGCAGAGACACAACAAGACAGACAAAAAGCACAGAAGCACACATTGATCTAGTAATCTGTTCTACATTAGATGGTAATAGTCGGTGATCTGTCCTCCCTGGATGATTTCACAGTCAACAGAACGTCAGACCAGGTGTACCTACTATGAAGAAAAAAGAGAGAGAACAAAAAGTTAAAAGCTGAAATGACAACAGTCATTTCAATGTAATGCAATGCAAATCTGGAGAACAGTAGACTGGAGAACAGTAGAAATCAGTAGAGTGAGAAAAATAGGCCCTGATGTCCTCCAGTAGCCTAAGCCTATAGCAGCATAACTATAAAGGTAGCTCAGAGTAACATGAGCCACTCTAGTTATAAGCTTTGTCAAAAAGGAAGGTTTTAAGATTAGTCTTAAAAGTAGACAGGGTGTCTGCTTCACGGACCAAAACTGGGAGTTGGTTCCACAGGAGAGGAGCCTGATAGCTAAAGGATCTGCCTCCCATTCTACTTTTAGAGACTCTAGGAACCACCAGCAGACCTGCAGTCTGAGAGCGAAGTGCTCTGTTAGGAACATACGGAGTAATCAGAGCTCTGATATATGATGGAGCTTGATTATTAAGGGCTTTATACGTTAGAAGAAGAATTTTAAATTCTATTCTTGATTTAACAGGAAGCCAATGAAGGGAAGCTAAAATTTTACTTCGTTACTATACAACACTGTGCAAAATACATATCTTTAGCTCTTAAATCCATTTTGTTGTGCACTCTGAGTCTCTAGGAATGCAGAAAAGTTGTATGTAGTCCGTCCATGAGCTGCGTAGATAACTTTTTTTCAGGCTGCTTCATATTTCTCATTTTCTATTATGTTTTAGAACAACTACATAAAATATTTGCTGTGGACTGCTAAAAAAGATGATGCGCTTCGGCTTACCAATTTCACAAATTTTTATTTCTTTGAGCAATTTTGTTGTAACCTGTCTGGCCAGACTGATGATGTGCAGCAATCTGCGTTCTGCACATCATCAATCTACGACAACTTCTATCGAATCCATTTGGAGGAAGGAAGGACATTTAGCAGAACTCTCCGAGCTGATTGAACAAAACGACAACCAGTGCCCGCCTACCAAAGTTTGGTTGTAGCTAATCACGGCATCAATGAAAAACCCCAATACGTTACCCTGGTCCCGGCACTTCTTGCTGTTCTTTCAAAGAAATCATTGATTCTGACAAAACCGATGCAATAGCAGCAGCTACACGCGTGTCCTCCTGTGCTGCCATGTTTATGTTCGTTCAGCTGTGGGCTCAGCATCTATTTCTTTGTCACAGGGGTATGTCCTTACTTAAACCATAATTCTGCTTTGGGATTGGCCAAAACTGTTTTTGGTTCGGTCACAAACCGTTAAAGTGGGAGCGGTACAAGATAGATTCTTGTGTTTACGAACGCACAGATACTGAGAATTCATCTTGCAGGCAAGCATACTAGCAAAACATATGACAAAAAAGTGGCCGACCCCTTTGGAGGAGGCGGGGTGTGAAGTGCCTCCTTGATTTAAAAAGACAGCACCAAAATGTGTTGCTCTCAGACGCAGCTCAGAACAGGGGCACAAAGGGGGATGTGGGGGTAAAATAACAAGGAATTTAGACCAAAGCATTGCATTTACACTTTATATAGACCACAACTGAATGATTTTAATGTGAAAAGAAAGAACCTAAAAGCATGATATGCCCCCTTTTAAAATGAATAATAATAAAAGTAATAAGTTTCTGACATGGACTAGCTTGCAAAATACAATTAGTTTTCCTTTGTACACCACACATCACTTTTACTCATACTATTGGTGGTTAAAGTTCTGTCCTGCATAACATGAATTCCAAATACTCTCAGCCCCACTGTAGCAACTTCTCTATGGACCCTAGTACCATGGGAGGAAACCAGAAGATTGTGCCCTCAGCAGAACTGCGCCACAGTCAAGCCGCACCGTGGAATCCTGGAACTGTGGAACGCCACCTTCAAGACTACAGGTCTGTGGATAATGATTTGACCTGGAACAGCTATGTACCTTTATATCCTTATGTGTGTTTGAAATGTACGCTTATTTATTTCTAGTGACCGAGCTGGCGAGGAATTCCTGAAATGCATTGCGGCTAACAAACCTCTACCAGACTATCTCAAAGGGAACATGACATACAATTTGGTGGATGCGTTGAAGTCAGCTAAAGAGCTGAAAGAAGCGACAAAAGTAGATGTACAGCTCCAGAAGCTTATTGCCAGGAAAAAGAGCCACAGCCGAAGCCGAAGTCGTGGCAGAAGTCAAGACAAGTCTCGGGCCAAAAGTAGAGGAAGGAGCAAAAGTAGAGGAAGGAGCAAAAGTAGAGGAAGGAGCAAAAGTAGAGGAAGGAGCAAAAGTAGAGGAAGGAGCAAAAGTCGTGTTCGTGCAAAGAGTCGTGCTAAAAGCAAAAATCGTGATTGCAGTCGGAGCCGAAGCCGAAGTAAGAAGAGTTTCAAACGAAGTAAGAGCAAAGTCAGAAGGTCAAAATCTCGGAGTCCTAGTAGTGAAAACAGCCACGGCGTTGAAAAAAAGAGGAAGAGGAGCCCTGACCACACTAATAGCAGCAGTGTTAGCAGCAGCAGTAGCAATTTTACACGGAATAGTTTGTTGGAAGGACTGAAGATGGTTATGAACAGCAAAGATTTGGAAGAACGGTTACCAGCACTCAAAGATGCCATCCTTGGTGTTAAGGTAAGATTCTTTAGCCAACACATTTCTTTCTAGGTTAGTTTTTACTAATAAGTATGATTGCATTAAACTGACATAAGTTTATTGGCTATGTCTGTGGCTGCAGATTTTGAATTTCTTATGCAGCCTGATCTGGGGCCTCTTATATGAACTGTGCGTATGCACAAACACTTGCGGCAAAATGTTTCATACACAACTCGGCTTGTACAAAAACAAAGGTTAGTTCAAAGCCTGCGGTAGTCCACGCAAACATTTGACTTCCCGCGAAAATGTGCAGCAGCCAGGCAAAATTTTTTAAGTTGTCAACAACCAATAAGTACTAAAACTCACCTAAATATTATAAAATATAACTCCATTCAATTTTATTCAATCACACAATCCCTATATTTTTTCATTAATTTGATCTTTTATGGTTTAAATTCGTACAAAGAAATGATGGAAACAACCTCAATCAGGTGTAAACTGTTAATATTTCTCTGTTTTTTGTCACATATAGATGTAAATGAGCATTGGTCTGTGTCCTGAGAACCATGTGCTGGTGCATGATGATGAGTGGCTTTTAAGCCAGTTCAGATTGTCAGGGGCAATTATTTTTTAATTATTTTTGATCCCAGTAATGACCAGGTGTGCACATTGGTGTACATTATAATGTACCATTATGTCACCATTATGATCAGCTCAATGCAGCAGTAATACAGCGGTGTTTGGATATGATAGACATTGTGAGACAAAAACGTCTACAAGTAAGGTAACTGGTTGGTTTGCTGTCATTCGCTACAAATATCCTCCGAGGTGTCTCTGTGATGGCTGACAGCACCGTTGCTATGGTTCTTCGGACACATGGTGGGTGCCTCCCAGATATGCATACTGATTTGTATATGTATTTAGGGGCCAGATCAGGGAGGCCCAAGATGCACGTGAACCACTAACCATTATTTCCCGTATCTAGAATAGTCAAGGCAACGCATGCCGGTGACCCGTCCACAATTTTATATATTTGATTCAATTCAATTCAATTCAATTTTATTTATATAGCGCCAATTCATGAAACATGTCATCTCGAGGCACTTTACAAAGTCAAAATCAATCATATTATACAGATTGGTCAAAAATTTCCTATATAAGGGAACCAGTTGATTGCTTCAAAGTCCCGACAATCAGCATTCACTCCTGGAGAAGCGTAGAGCTACAGGGAGAGTCGTCTGCATTGTCCATGGCTTTGCAGCAATCCCTCATACTGAGCAAGCATGAAGCGACAGTGGAAAGAAAAACCACCCATTAGCAGGAAGGAAAAACCTCCAGCAGAACCGGGCTCAGTATGAACGGTCATCTGCCTCGACCGACTGGGGGTTACAGAAAACAGAGCAGAGACAACAAGAGAGACAAACAAGCACAGAAGCACACATTGATCCAGTAATCCGTTCTATATTAGATGATAATAGCGGGTGAGCTGTCTTCTCTGGATGATGTCTCAGATAACAGAACGCCTGACCAGATGTACCTACTATGAAGAAAAAAAGAGAGAGAACAAAAAGTTATAAGCAGAAATTATGACAAGCAATGCATAATTGAAGAACAGTACAACTCGATAGAGTGAGAAAAATAGATCCTGATGTCCTCCAGTAGCCTAAGCCCATAGAAGCACATTCCCATAGGTAGGTCAGGGCAACATAAGCCACTCTAGTTATAAGCTTTGTCAAAAAGGAAAGTTTTAAGATTAGTCTTAAAAGTAGACAGGGTGTCTGCCTCACGGACCAAAACTGGGAGTTGGTTCCACAGGAGAGGAGCCTGATAGCTAAAGGATCTGCCTCCCATTCTACTTTTAGAGACTCTAGGAACCACCAGCAGACCTGCAGTCTGAGAGCGAAGTGCTCTGTTAGGAACATACAGGTAATCAGAGCTCTGATATATGATGGAGCTTGATTATTAAGGGCTTTATACGTTAGAAGAAGAATTTTAAATTCTATTCTTGATTTAACAGGAAGCCAATGAAGGGCAGCTAAAATTGGAGAAATATAATCCCTTTTGTTGATTTTCATCAGAACTCTTGCTGCAGCATTTTGGATCAGTTGAAGACTTTGAACTGCATTTTGTGGACTTCCTGATAGCAAAGAATTACAATAGTCCAGCCTTGAAGTAACAAATGCATGGACTAGTTTTTCAGCATCGCTCCTGGACAGAATGTTTCTAATTTTGGCAATATTCCGGAGGTGAAAAAAGGAAACTCTGGAAACCTGTTTAATATGGGATTTAAATGACATGTCTTGTTCAAAAATAACACCAAGATTTTTTACTTTATTACCAGAGACCAAGTTAATGCCATCCAGATTAAGTGATTGATTAAGTACTTTATTTTTTGAGGACTCTGGTCCAAAGATTACAACTTCTGTCTTGTCAGAATTTAAATGCAAAAAATTTAAAGTCATCCAGCTTTTGATGTCATCAAGACATGCCTGTAGTTGAAGTAATTGATTGGATTCATCAGGATTTATGGGCAAATACAACTGAGTGTCATCAGCATTGTCATCCAACAGTGGAAATTAATCCTATGCTGTCTGATAATTTTGCCAATCGGAAGCATATATATAGTAGAGAGAATTGGTCCAAGGACTGAACCCTGTTGTACTCCACAAGTGACCCTAGAGTTTGAAGAAGATTTATTATTAACATGAACAAATTGGAATCTGTCCGACAGATAAGATTTAAACCAGCCTAATGCTTTCCCCTTAATCCCTACAGTATGCTCAAGTCTTTGTAGGAGAATATTGTGATCAACTGTATCAAATGCAGCACTGAGATCTAACAGGACAATTACAGACACAAGTCCATTATCTTAGGCCATGAGAATATCATTAGTGACCTTCACCAGAGCCGTTTCAGTGCTATGATGAGCTCTGAAGCCTGACTGAAACTCCTCAAGTAGGTCATTACTTTGTAAATGTTCACATAGTTGATTAGCAACTACTTTCTCAAGAATTTTAGATAGGAAAAGAAGATTAGATATAGGTCTGTAATTTACTAACTCATCTTGATCAAGAGAAGGTTTCTTAAGTAAAGGTTTAATAACAGCTACTTTAAAAGCCTGTGGTACATATCCATTTACTAAGGATAGATTAATCATGTCCAAAATAGGGCCACTGATCAATGGGAATACCTCCTTAAACAACTTGGTTGGGATTGGGTCCAACATGCAGGTAGAAGGTTTAGATGAAGCTAAAATTTTAGATAGCTCAGATAGTTCTACTGCTTCTAAACAGTTCAAATACTGTGTAGGTTCTAAAGATTCCTCCAACGCTGCCTCACTTACTGAGGACGAGGTAATCGTGTTTGGGAGGATGCCAATTATTTTATTTTTAATGCCATCAATTTTTTTTTATGAAGAACCCCATAAAGTCATTACTGCTAAGAGCTAAGGGAATGGATGGATTAACAGAGCTGTGGCTCTGGGTAAGTTTAGCAACCGTACTGAAGAGAAATCTAGGATTATTTTTATTCTCCTCAATTAATGATGAAAAATATGCTGCTCTAACTCTGCGAAGGCTCTTTTTATACAACAATAGACTGTCTTTCCAGATTAGGTAGGATTCCTCTTGGTGTGTAGAGCGCCATTTTCTCTCCAATTTCCTAACATTGTGCTTCAAGGAACGCAGCTCTGAATTAAACAAGGGAGCCAGCTTCCTGTGAATTATCAGCTTCTTTTTCAAGGGAGCTACATTATCTAATGCAGAACGCAATGAGGAAGTCACACCGTTAACAAAGGTGTCGATTTGTGAATAGGAAGAAACAGCATTGCTGCCATCTACAGGGCATTTCTGCAATACTGAGGATATTAAAAGGGGGACAGGCTCGTTAAGTTTTGATACAGCATTATCCGATAAAGATCTACTATAATGGAACGCTCTTTTGGGGGTGGAGAACTCAGTTAGATTAAACTCAAAGGTTATTAAAAAATGGTCAGATAGAACAGGGTTGTGAGGAAATATTGTTAATTCTTCACAATCAATGCCATATGTCAGCACAAGGTCTAAAGTATGTAACCAAGAGTGCGTCGGTTTATGCATATTTTGAACAAAACCAATTGAATCTAGGATAGTTTTAAAGGCTACACTAAGGTTATCACATTCAGTGTCAACATGAATGTTAAAATCACCCACTATAATAACCTTGTCAGTGTTTAACACCAAATCAGATAAGAAGTCTGACAGCTGATCCAGAAACTGAGTGTAAGGGCCTGGTGGACGATACAAAACAACAAACAGAAGAGGTTTTATTGCTTTGCAGTTTAGATGAGGGAAACTGAGGGCTAAATGTTCAAAAGAACTGTAGTTATTAATTGGCCTGGGACTAATTAATAAATCAGACTGAAAGATGGTTGCCACTCCTCCTCCTCTTCCCACAGATCTGGGAATATGGAAGTTTAAATAACTGGAGGGAGTTGACTCATTTATACTAACGTAGTCCTCTTGTAGCCAGGTTTCTGTGAGACAAAATAAATCGATTTGATTATCGGAAATCAATTCATTAACCAACAAAGTCTTTGGAGGGAGAGACCTTATATTTAATAAACCACATTTAATTGTTTTATTTTTTGGTTCAAAGTGAGCCGTATTGATTTTTATTAGATTTTTATGATTTGCTCCTTTTAGATCCGTTTTTAATTTGTTTAGCTTTGGCCGTGGGAAAGACACCGTCTCAATAGGATAATGGGTTGGTAACAGTACAGAAGCTGCAGAGAGGTGTGTTAAACTACGGCTCTGCTCCCTGGTCTGGACCCTGGGTTGTCAGCATTTAGGAGAACTAATAAATCCGGCCAGATTCCTAGAAAGAAGAGCTGCACCATCCAAAGTGGGATGTATGCCGTCTCTCCGGATCAGACCAGGTTTTCCCCAGCACGTTCGCCAGTTATCAATGTAGCCCACGTTGTTTTCGGGACACCACCTTGACAACCAGCGGTTGAATGACGACATGCAGCTAAATATGTCATCACTGGTCAGATCAGGCAGGGGACCAGAGAAAATTACGGAGTCCGACATTGTTTTAGCAAACTCACACACCGAAGCAACCCGTGACCGGGTGTCATTACCGCCGGCGTGAATAACAATCTTACTGTATTTACGCTTATCCTTAGCCAGTAGTTTTAGGTAGGATTCTATGTTGCCCATTCTGGCCCCTGGCAGGCATTTAACTATGGTCCCTGGTGTCTTTAGTGCCACGTTTCTTAATATGGAGCTGCCAATAATTAAGGTCGGCTCCTCATCGGGTGTGTCGCTGAGAGGGGAAAATTTATTAGAAACGCAGACGGATTGGTGGTGATCTGGGGGCTGGGATCTAGAGCTATGTTTCCTACGAACCGTCACCTAGCCGGCCTGGTTACCCGGCTGTTTGGGTGCTGCTGCTGTTGGTTCGCTACGTGAAGTTACTCTTTGTGGCTCCGTGCTAGCAAAGGAGCGGCTATCAGCCGGTTTTTCAACAGCACGGAGTCGGGTCTCCAATTCTGATACCCTCGCCTCCAAAGCTACAAAAACACTACATTTATTACATATACCATTATCACTAAAGGAGGCAGAGGAATAACTAAACATCTGACACAGAGAGCAGCAGATAGGAGACTTAGTCAGAGGCTAAGGCTTGGCTAAAGCTAGGCTAGCGCCCTCTTACCACGCCAAAAAGCAAACCGTGTGAAACACGAGGAGTTCCCAAACGTGATGTGCAGCCACAGAAAATGTTTTAAAAGTGCTTATGTTTTGGAAACAGATGTTACAGCAAAGAGATTAAAGATAACACCGAGAGAGCCTGGAGCAACACACTGCAGTTCACACAGCGACAACAGGAGGTGACACAATACGCCTTACCGCAAACAGGAAGTCCGCCAATCACCAGAGAGAGAGCAAGCAAATGTTTGTTTGCATCTGAATTTTTTTTGTGCGCTGCAAGTTTCAGGATTTCTTCCTACTACCAACTTTTAATATGTATGCTGCACACTCTTTTGTACATGAGGCCCCTGGTCACATAAAAAACAAAAAACTAATTTGGTGTGTTTTTGTCACGACTTGGTTGCTTTCCAGGGTGTTTTACTGTCAGGTGGGTGACTATAGTTCAGAGCTGTTTCTCTGGCGCTGAAGTTCTACATTGCTGACATAACACTCTTGATGTTAAATTGTTTCTGATGTAGTAGCATAATGCCACAACTCCAAATAAGAAAGAGGACATAAAAAATATGTTTTAGATCTGTTATGATAATTAAACAATTGCTTTACAGTTGCAGCTAGAATTAGTTAATCCTCACTGCACATTAGATTGATTTGGCGAAATATAGAAATTTGCAACTGTTTGAAATGACGAGTCAAACACATGTTGAGTTGTCCAACAGAACAATTTCAGGTGTTTTAGATTTCTTTTTTTTCTTTTTTTTTCAAATGGCCTTTTTAATGACTACTATGGTTTTAAAACTATTCATCCTCCTCATAACCAGCAGCTCTAGTACTTAGCAGAGCATAATCTTGCTGTTATGACCTACTGCACATGTGATGCATAACCAGACACCAGCTTCTAGCAGCGTTCCTAAAGAATCTTAGCCTGTTCCTCATAGGCAAATGACTCTAGTTCATTAATGTTCTTGGTTCTAATAGCTTTGTTAATCTCACAAAGATTTTCAATAGTGTTCAAATCAGGGGACCATGATGGCCCATCTTGTTTCTTCCAGGACATCTTCTAAAATTAGACCTTAGTGGAATTTAATGATAATTAAATGTTATATGTCCTGTACTTGTATAGCATTTTTGTCAAGTCCTGAGGACCTCAAAGCACTTCAAATTACAATAACTCATTCACTCAACCATTCACACACTGGCAATGGTAAGTTACGGTATAGCCACAGCTGTCCTGGGGCAGACTCACAGAAGCCAGGCTGTCATGCAATAAGTGCAACCCTCTGACCACAGCCAGCACTCAAAACGAGTGAAAGACATGATGACTGAGACGGATGGAGCAGGGGATTGAACTGGCAACCCACCAGTTACAGGACAAACTCCTTGCTCCTGCAAAACTCAGTTGCTTCATCAACATGATGCTTTAATTACGGTGCCCAACCATCCAAGTAGAAGTGGTAAATCTTTATTATACTGTCAAACACAGTATATCCCTACACAGCTTTTAGTGTATTTTTTAACTCAACATGTGCATGCTTACAAGCACTCTCTGCTTGAAAAGGTTCCACTACTAAGTGATACTGAGCATGTCCAAGGTCTTTCCCATACAGGAAGATTCAGTTTTTCTTGTCCTCAAGACAACTGGCATACCTTTTATCAAATAGGCTTCTTGCACACCTGTTACATTAAGTAGTGCAAGTTCCTCCAAATAAAATGTTTACATTTTTCAAATATCGATGTGCTTATGGACCCAACACGAAAATTATTTTCTAAAAGACAGTGACAGCTCTATTTGATCAGTTTTTAGGGTTTGCAGGCATCATTTAAATTTATGGTCATAATCACGAGAAATAATAATAATAATTTTTATTCTTTTTTTCAATGATGATAAATGATGTGATAATTTATGACAGTTTACTCAGATGTTTATGCTTGTTTATATTCTTAGTCTGGTGTCAAGTGTAACATTTAATGTAAAATTTGACTACAGAATATGTTATGCATAGATAAAACTGCTTGATATGAGAATATGAGATAACTAAAAAAACACTGAAAGGGTTTTTATCAGAAGTGCAAAACTAATAAAATCCTTATTCCCTTGGCTTATTCCTCCATCAGTTTCTAAGCTCAGTTAACACTTTCAGCCATCAGCAAGCTGCAAAAGATTAAGCCCCTTTTACACTGGCTCCATTTGGCTCGGTTCTACTTGGCTCCACCCACTTTGCGATCATTTCAATTCGTTTTTTTCTACTGGGCTGGCCGTTTCCGGCCCTGCTCAAGAATCGGGTCAAAATGTGACGTGAACAGACTGCTGTTCACTGATTGGTCAAGGGCGATGAGAAATGAGGTTTCCACTGACAAAGTCCAGTAAAAGGTTAAGCTGAAGAGTACCAACATTAAGAATAATAAGGAAGCAACCGGACTTTCGTTCAGTTTTTCTAAAAACAATTCAACACCTATCCAGGAGTCTTTGTCAATTCTGGTGGCTCGCACATGATTCAGGTGACCAACTGCAACCTGCAGTTGGTGCGCTGCTGTTTTTAGGGCCATGGAGGCCCATCCTCCTAGGGGCATTCTCTGTCAGATGCAAAACATCGACCCACCGTCACTTTCCTGGGTTGTTAAGGGCTATTGCTTGATGTGAGTGGAGTACTTGGTTACCTGAAATATGATTTCTTTGGAATGTGTTGGAGGACCGAACTGTGAACACTGGGGAGCTGGAAGGGTAATCCTCCCCCTCTGTTTAATGATGGCTTTTCTCTTTTGACCATCATGGTTCTTTCACCCCTCTTTCAAAACATCTGTTCTGGACATCATTGCCGTCAAAAGTGTGTCCTTTGTTCTTGAGGTGCAAGGACTGCTGAATCTTACCCCGAGCCTTTGGCTTTCCTGTGCTGTTGTTTATTTCTCTGTCACGTACAACATTGCAAAACATCTTGCTACAATTTTGGCTCTTCTGGTTGGAAACACTCCACACCGCATACACCTGAGACTGGCACCACGGGAAACGTCAGACAGATTAAGCCGTGTCTGTGGCTTCACCCACCAACTCATTCAAGACAGGTTTATTTCTGTGCCCATGCAAGAAGGTATGTGTTGGTGAAACACCTCACTCTGTTATCAATTACGTTAAGTAACCCAACGTTCTTTTTTTAACTTCGCTCAGTGTTTCACTATGATAGGAATCCCAATCTATCCCTACTTCAAGCACTGTGTGCGCGAGCGATGGCTGGGCCACATCCATTATGAAAAAGGATGTTCAATTCAATTTTATTCATATAGCGCCAATTCATGAAACATGTCATCTCAAGGCACTTTACAAAGACAAAGATAAAGATGTGAAGCTAAAAGAATAAAACATGATGTTTCCTGGGTTTGTAAGGTATTATACTCACTTGAAATGACAGAAATGAATCAGTATATCACTGTTACTAGAGCACTTAAAGCTTTCCACTTGTTTACTATAAGTAATAAATGGAATTTGTTTTGCACAGGCCTCTGACGAAAGCCAAAAGGTGAAGAGTATCTCTGCTGACCACAAGGTTCAAAAACATGACCATCAAGACAATTTAACATCGCTGGAAAGCGACTGCATGCTGCTTCCTCACGAGAGAGTTGGCAGTGAATTTTCTTGGCTCAAGGAAAAAAGTCAGGAGGACATCTCTGTTCAGAAAGCCAACGAGCTGGAGGACGAAGAGTCTTTCTTGTATGGCGGTGAAGCATCTTCTCAGAATGGAGGGCATGTCAAAGTGGAAAAAAATTATTATTCTAGTGTTGGCAGTCACCAGAACATGTTTCTGTTCAGTGGGTTCAGTAATGTGGTTGATCCTAAAACCCCCCAACAGATGGCTTTATCTGCTGTTTCCTCTGTCAGTCTGGACAGTATGGAGTGTGAGAAAATCAAGAATATATTAAACAGCCTAGGTGGAACATCAGATATTGGCAAGATGTTGAAGACTCAAGTTCAAAAGGAGGGCAACGATGCGTCTCCTGCACTATTCAGTTCAGACACAGCGGCGGCAACACTGAATGAGCCAAGTGTACGGAAAGCTCTGGAGTCTCTGCAGTCTCTGATCAAAGGTTAGCACCTTCTCTTCAGTGGGTTTTTCTTTATTTTACTGACATGTCCGTTTCAACAGCATCAACATTTTTTTTTTCAGTATACAGCTAAAAATAATTTTTGCATAAATTTAGCATTATGGTAAATAGGAGTTTTGGGATCTTGTAAATGTTACATAAGTGATAGTATGTAGAAGTACAGCTAAAGAATTATATCATGATTAAATTAATTATTATTGATTATTTTTGTCACTTGTTTGCCATTGTAAGACTCTTATGTTCCATAGATTTATTTTAAACCTTTATTCCTTGGGATTTTGATGATTATGACTCGCAGATAATGAAAACCCAAAACTTAGTATCAAAGAATATTAGAATATTACATAGGAACACTAACCTGGATATTTTAAAGGAGCAATAAGCGATATTTCACCACTACATGGTGCTTGAGCACTGTCTGCAGACCAAAACGAAACCCAGCCGCTCTCCCTTCTCACGTGTCACCTCATATGCGCGTATTTATAAAGGACAAAAACACAGCAAAACGGCTGTAAAAGGTAACTCATAACTTTATAATGCTGTTAGCAAGAGCAAATTTTAATCTGCTGGGATGCTCTCTGCCTTGTTGCTCCTACCTGCGCTGCTCTGACGGTGGCATTTTAGGGCACGGAGGGGCTAAGCCCCGAGTGGCAGCTGTTCGCATGCACGTGCGCATGTACACGCACGGTCCGGCCCGGCCATGTAAACAGGACACTGGAGAAGAACACGGAGAGCTGCAGTGTGACATCATACAGTAGCACCATACCTTTAGTTCTTCACATTACTACTTTTTAGTTCTTTCTATCTAAAATATTGAAATTTTGCATTAAATAAACATATCAGGCGTCTGAAAGGTATTTTTAATATCTATGCACTCAATGCTTAGTTGGAGCTCATTTTGCATGACTTACTGTGTCGGTGCAGCATGGCATGGAGATCAACCTGTAGTTCGTCTGGCATGGAATGGAAGCTTAGGCTGCTTTGATAGCTGCCTTTTGGTCATCTGCTCATCTCTCCACATCTCTCCTCCCCACATGTCTCCTCACCATACCGCTCCTTTTTGGAGTTAAATTATGAGGACATCCTGGGATTACGTTTTGTCAGCTACAGCTGCCTTCATACCACTCAGTCTTCCAGTTATTTGTGTAGCTTTGCTGAACAAAGCAGAGTGGACATGGGAAAACTAAAATTTTAACAATAACAAGATCACCATTGTGTCATGCATTAGCTTCTTTTCTGTTTTCCTCTTTACATTAAAATGTTTTGTGTTTTCTTAAGCGACAAAAGAAAAACGGTCAAAAAGTAATGATCAGTCCCAGACTTCCTCTGTTAAAACCAAGGTAATGGATTTCCATAAAATATCCAAATGTTGAAATACATCCTGTCCTACTTGTTGTTAAAAGTGGAGCTTGTGCTTTACAGGCAGGTGACCACGAAGAGAAGAAAAGAGCCAAAATGAGAGAAATGGAAACCTTAGCGAAAGAACTGGAGGAGTTGCTAAGGCAAGAAGGTAACAAGTTTTCGCTATAGGTTTCTTTCATTTTTTTTGCACACTATTTCCATCATACTTCACAGAACTTCTTGTCTGTTTGCAGGACTGGGTTTTATCTCGGCAGTGACAGGGTTTTATTGCCAGAAATGTGAAGAGTTCATTGGCGATTTGAATTCTGCTGAGAGACATGCAACAATCCACCAAACTGTGAGTATTTTTGTGTTGACTGTTCTTATTCTTTCTTGTAAATGTGACTGTTATTGGCTGATAAAGCTACTTTCCCAGGGTCATAACAACCATGCATTTTATGGTGAAGGGGTTTCTGATAACTGCCTTGTTAAGTTAAAGGGCTACTTCACATTTTTCAAGGCAAGGCAAGTTTATTTATGAAGCACTTTTCAGTAACACGGCGATTCAATGTGCTGTACACTCTTAAAACAGATGTGTCAAAAACAACACAAGATGTGTCAAATTTTAACACATGCTGGACACCACACGTCATAAACGACACGCCATGTGTTAATTTTAACACAAAATGTGTTAAATCTAATAATACATTTGTGTTATCATTTAACACTTCTCTGATAAGAGTGTACATGAACAAAAATATATAAAAGAGGAAAGCAAAGCATTAACACAGACAGAGGGGAAACATTACAGAGGAAAGCATATTGCATTGTACTTTGGCCCAGATTTGATCCTCTCTAGTTCAAAATATAGCTGCACAGATTAAATCAGGACTGGGTTATTTTATTCAAACAATAAATTCTTTAAACTACAAGACAAGTGTTGGGGCTGGGCGATATATCGAGATTTTAAAAATATCTAGATTTTTTTTAGAGATATAAGATGAGAGTATATTGTTTAAATTGAGATGGTCTATCTTATGTTATAATTATTAGGTATCAAAACAGCCATGGTGCCACGTTAGACAGTCCTCGCGGACCGACAAGCTTCAGCCTTTTAAGTCCTCTTAACGGTATTTTAAAGGTCACATTCATTCTTTCAGGGAGTCTCCAACCCAAACCACATTGTTTTTCCGATATTTTCCACTTTGAGAAACACACTAGAAGGGAGGGGCTAATGTTCTGCTTTCACATGTTCGCCTTGCATACTTTCATCAACACTGTTAGCAGCTATTTAGCAACTTTTTAGACCTCGCTAACAATTATTTTATTCAAAAGCTATAAGCAACAAATTTAACAAAGTATTTTTTCTGTGTTGTTTGAGACATTGGTAACAAGTAAAAGCACCGATCGCTCTGAGTTTTGTCTCTTCAGTGCAGCTATGAGCCCTTCCCGCTACGAAAGCTCTGACAGGTCATCACTTAATTCAATAAAAAAATTATTCAATTAAGTGGTTTTATTAAATCATCTCTAGGTTTGACCCAATTTGTTCATAGTGGTCCTTAATATTAACGTGTTAGTTTTTCTGGACTTCCTCAGAGAAAACCTTTCTTTTTTCTCGTCGCTCCACGGCCAATCACTGCCTTTAGACAGATGTTGGACCTATATATACAGTGTATATATATATATATATATATATATATATATATATATATATATATATAAAAATGACAAAAATGTGGAAAATTTCCAAGATCTGTCAAAATGTGTTGGAACCCTTCAGTACTTAAAGATGCATAGCCATGTTATTTGACTTTTTTTAAATGTATACGTTAGTAGCTCACTCTGGTTGCATACAAAGTTTTTATGAAAGATTATCACGTCCTGCTGGCGTATTAGTTTTTTTTGTGTTTTATGCTTTGTTTTTGCTCATTTTTTTAGTAAATGAAGCCTTTCGTGTTTATTTCCAATTTTAACAAAAGTACGTTCTGCGCATGCGAAGCAGGGTTTAAAACAAGGAAGTGGCTAACGGCTATTAGCATCTCCAGGCGAAGAATGTTCCAAGAACTAGTGAAAAAAATGCAAAAAATATGATTCCAAGAGGGGGAAAACTGGAATGTCACTAGGAATACAGTCTGAACGTTGGTGTTAACTGGAGTGGACACTAAAGCTGCAGAGGCTCAGATGTGACCGCAGAGT
>CM073121.1:7629844-7724844 GCA_037039145.1 Fundulus diaphanus | reverse complement strand
CACTCCTACGAAATATTTTTAGAGGTGCCACTGCTTTAGGGTGTACCAGTGACTAGAAGTGGTAAGGATTTTATGCCTTCTCATGTTCTGTTTAGTATTAAATCTAATAATTATTAGATCATTTTAGTATTAATACATTTTTCTATTTAAAGAAGGGTTGTTATTTAGTTGTATTATTAGTAGAAGAAGGTAAAGAACTCTGTTAAAGTTTTAAATCTTATTTAGCAAAGGAACAGCATTATGGTAGCACAAAAAGTTGACATTAATTTTATATTTTATTAAAAGAATTTGTGGGGGTAACTTCACTCAGGTGTGTCAAACTTATGAAAGAGATGTTCAAAGTGACAATTGTGTTATACACAAAATTCTTAACATCCTGCCAGGATCTCTGATCCAAGACGTTCTCTTTTTCTATGCATTCAGCCATAAACTTTCCCAGGTGTTTATGCACTGCAGTCTTTTCTGCTTCACTCCAGCGACGTTTCATCTGCTTTTTTGGGTCTCTAAAATGAAAAAGAGACAAATCATGTAGTATTAAAAACAGAACAAGACAATGTCTTCAATTGATGGACTGCACACTTTAATTCAATTCAATTTATATAGCACCAAATCATGAAACATGTCATCTCAAGGCACTTTACAAAGTCAAGTTCAATCATATTATACAGATTGGGTCAGATTATACAGATTGGTAAAAAATGTCCTATATAAGGAAACCAGTTGATTGCATCAAAGTCCCGACAAGCAGCATTCACTCCTGGGGAAGCGTAGAGCCACAGGGAGAGTTGTCTGCATTATACATGGCTTTGCTGCAATCCCTTATACTGAGCAAGCATGAAGCGACAGTGGGAAGAAAAACTCCCCATTAAAGCGAAGGAAAACCTCCGGCAGTACCAGGCTCAGTATGAACGGTCATCTGCCTCGACCGACTGGGGGTTACAGAAGACAGAGCAGAGACACAACAAGAGAGACAAAAAAAGCACAGAAGCACAATCTACTGTATAATCTGAGTAAAACAGCAGCAGGCTCTGATGGCATTGCAAGAACCACAGTTCTGGGTATATCAAGTCTCTTAAACTTATGCACTACTTATCAGTGCCCATATTTAAAAAGATTATTAGAGCACTCTCTGAGAGCTCCTATTTTAGCCTAAAAATAGAGCCCAGGAGTTTAAATTTAGGAGTGACTTAGAAACAAGAGCAACTCTGAGTAAGGAGGCAGCAAAAATTTTATCTTAGTGAGGAGGTGTGGTTGACCACGTTGCTAGGTGTGACATTGTCTTTAATGAGCTGTACTTGGTTGATAATACAAGACACACAAAAAATAAAATGTGCTCCTAGTGACGATAACTAGATTAGACTGGATTAACAAAAGTGTCTGATGAAAACAAGAGGCCAAATTAATGATTGTCACACAACATTAAAATGTTTTGTATCACCTTACTTAGATCCTCATAATTTCGATTTGCTTATTTTTATGTTCACTTGCCAGTAAGTTTACTACCTTATCAATGTGATATTAATGCATACTTGTCTGACAGAATTTTACTGGGATTGCTTGCTTTTATAAAGCTGTCATACTTGGCAAAATGACCGTGAAATGGAGGGAAAAAAAGATTAAATGAACAGCAGCAAATCTGTCCGGTAAATGACATTAGGTAGAGCTGCACCTTTAACTGGTCGGGCTGCTGAAACTAGTTTCCCTCTTTTGGAAAGCTAAAAAAGTTTATCTCATCTAAATATTATAATTGTATGATTGTTAAGGAAGTTTATGTAACCATTTCCTTTACTATTTAGGTGGTGGATCAGGCAACAGCTTTGTCTCCACCATATATATTAAGACACTTAGGCCTTAAAAGAGCTCATAAATTGACAAAATGTTAGTACTGAAGAGGACTTTTAACCTAAGATGCTTTGTGAGTAACTTGTCACCGAGTTTGGGAAATTCTAAGATATTTCCTAAAATGATGTTACTAAGAACTACTTTTAGTCTTAGTGAATACGGGCACTGATCATATGTGTAGTAGATTGGGGGTTGCTCATCCTTTTCAGATGTTTTTTCTTTTATCAAAATTAACAAGTGCACTTAAGGGGCAACAATGAGGACCCCATAAGTAGAAACGGTGCTGCAGGAGGCTGTCAGACATATTTCCCAAATTATTTAGAATGTTTCTTAGTAGTTTTATATTTTATTAGGGCCAGTATCACCATTGATTGCATGAAGTGATACCTGGAACCCACAGGGGTGGCACAAGTTATGCAACTCCATGTGGATGGCAGATAAGTAAGTGCCATTAGCAGAAGTGTGTTTTGTTTTCGCCAAAAGGTTAACTGTATTTCCCAGCACAGACGCAAGAGAATCAGTTACTCCATCAGCTGGAAAGGGCCATCAGATGTCCTTATACCCCCAGTAGGACCAATATCAGCTCCTTGGTGCGAACCTTTCTGAGCTGTTTTGGCTATCCAGCAATGAGGGACTCGACTGACTCGAATTAAAAGGTTTAACAAAAGCCCCCTATTTCAACAAATGACAACAGTTTTGCTGTAAGCTTAACAGATATGAAAAGATCGCTGGGCATCCTCCAACATTGTTCAGCATAACTGGTGTGCTGGTGGGACAGTGTTGGGTCTGGGAAGGCCTTACACACTTCACTGTAACAGTCACATTCCATTTTTTACTGCTCTTTGCACCCCCCCCTCCCCCCCTAAAAAGACTTACTGTTTTCTTTTTCTTTTTTGTCCCTTGGTTTTTTCCTGTCTCCCCCTGACTTGGTCTTACACTAGGATCTGTTACATCAAAAGAAAAAAAAAATCAGTTACTGATGAAGTCTGTCATTTCCTTGTTAACATCTTAATTTTATTATATTGTATAATTATAATTTTACAAAATATATAAAATTTTGTATATTTGTGATTTCCACCATATAGACATGAAAAAACTAACATACAGGCCTTGATTTTGAAGTAAAGCAACTTTTCAGGAAGTATAGTGAAAGATTACATGTTGAAATTATTTTCAATTCTTTAAATATGACACATAACAGAAATTAAATGCCATTTCTCTTCTATTTTGGACATTCAGTGAAAATTGTAAAATGAATAGGTGGAATTCAGGAAATATAAACATTTAAATAACTGATGTCCTAACTATTTCCATCTATCCATCCATTTTCTAACCCGCTTAGTCCCTCATGGGGTCGCGGGGGTTGCTGGTGCCTATCTCCAGCGTTCACTGGGCGAGAGGCGGGGTACACCCTGGACAGGTCGCCAGTCTGTTGCAGGGCAACACATAGACAGACAGGACAAACAACCATTCACGCACACACTCACACCTAAGGACAATTTAGAGACGCCAATTAAACTAACAGTCATGTTTTTGGACTGTGGGAGGAAGCTGGAGTACCCGGAGAGAACCTACGCATGCACAGGGAGAACATGCAAACTCCATGCAGACCCAGACCCAGGGTTGGACTCAAACCCAGGACCTTCTTACTGCAAGGCAACAGCGCTACCCTCTGCACCACTGTGCAACCTGTCCTAACTATTTTCAACATTAAAATTATTAACTCACCATCAATATCTGAGCTCACAATCCCACTGCCGGCTTCAGATCCCATTTGGAGGGAAAACAGGTCAGAAGATCCCTGGGTGTAGAAATCAAATGTAAAAACTAGGTAAAAATAAAAGCAGCTTCCAAGCCACTTTAATTACAGCAATAAAACTGATGGTGAAAATGGAATTTAAAAAAAATAAAAACTTGTCTTTAGGTACCTTACAAAGTCAATCATATCTAATTTAATTCAACTGAAGTGTTATAACGCCATATATTGGTATAATTGCCACTGGAATTTGAACATGCAGTATGGCGGACCATAAGAGTCACTGAAAAAGAAAAACAACCTTTTGAAATTTAACATTTAAATCCCAATTCTAAATCCAATTTCAAAATATTTTTGTAATTGCACTTTTTAAACAGAATTATTAAAGCTATATTTATGAATTCATTATTAAATACTGCAATTTGAACATTTATTTTCAAATCTAATTTCTAAATAGAGATTTATAAACCACAATTCCTAAATTATAAGTATCTTTCACTATGAAAATAATGAAAAGGATCTATTCTTTTTTTTCTAATTCCATTTACCTTTTCACCTTGCATTTTAAAATTCTTTTTAAAATTTCATTCTCTTTTTACATTACCCACTCCATTTAGCTTTTCAATGACCCCCCGGTACTTGAGTGCACTGAAAACCAAGTTAGATCAGCTACAGTACTGGTTTCATATACAATAAAGGCAACACAAAAAGCAATGGCAATCTGAAAGAGATCATCATAATCCTTAACAGCAAAAAGGATTTGAAAATGCAAGGTAACAAGGAAAATTAATTGGAAAAAGGAATTATCCTTTTAAAATATTTGATAAATATAGATATTTATAATCTAATTTATGAATTGCAGTTATTGAATCTCCATTTAAAAATTGAATTTAAAAATACATTTTCAAATTGCAGTATTTGATAATGGATTAATATATGCAACTTACCATTCCTCTTTAATCAATTTTAAAAAGTGCATTTACAAAATACATTTTTTTAAATTGGATTTATATTTGTGTGATTTAAATGTTACATTTGAAATATTTTTTTTTTCTTTTTTAGTGACCCTTATGGTCCCCGATAATGCAGGACCTAGGTGGGAGATTGTGGCTGGACTCAGGTAAGTTTCTTTGGCAACAGTAGAGTACAATGTCATATTCTGACTGTTTTTGAAGGTGCACGTTTTTGAAGTCAAAGTCCAAACACTAAAACAAAAAAGAAAAACATTCTCCTGTTTTTTTGTGTATAAACTAGTGTTTGGTTTGTTTCAAGAACCATTACAGACCCAAACGGAAACATACATTTTAACAGAATTCAGCATAATAGGTCCCCTGTAAAAGTTTTCTAAGGAAACTGATTATATTGAGTTACTGACTTGTGGCATTCACCCCCCTAAGATGAGTATGTGAAGACCCTGAAAAATTGGCTACATTGTATCGTTGACTTTGCAGCAGTCTCTCCACCTGAGTAACCACTTAGAGATAGAGGAAATACAAACTCACTTAACAGGAACAAATCTCCAGCAGAACCAGGCTCAGGCTCAGCAGCTATCTGCCATGACCGAGTAAGAGTTTGAAAAAATTAAATGTATATGCCAAAAAAAACAGAGAACCGATGTTATTTGTAATAGCTGAGTCAAAGCCTTCTGAAGAATGATGTGAGATTGCCAACTGGAACACAAGGCAAAGTTTTCTTGAAAAGACCATGTTTGATACAAAAACAAAAAAGATAAGAAGTGTAGACAAAGTAGTAGGATAATGTATCTTAAGCCCCTTTCCCATTGAAATCAATGGTTTGAAACGTTTTCAAACCTATTTGTTCTTAAACGCTTTGAATAGGTATTTTGGCCCTTTTCCATCTGCCCACAAAGCCGGGTCTAGCCCCCAGCTGGCAAGCTGTGTTTTCTCTGTACTCCACCGCCACGTGTGTGGTGACACAATCACACTGGGTTAGCTGATGATGTAATCAGCACAGCCGAAATCCGGGAAGTAAGCTCACAGTAGACCAACACGAAAGGGGTTCAGGATGTAGTCACAGTGCTTTATATTTTCGCTCCATTATCCGTTATAACAGAACTTAGAAATCAGTGGATGATGAATCATTTTAAGGAGCAGTTGGAGTGTAGGCACCGTGACGTTTGTACATTGCAACCAGGGTTGTCATGTAATTAGCATGTTTAATGACAAGTTTTGTTCCCACTGCAGGTGAACTGTTTGAAAGCGTTAAAAACACAGCTCGTTTACCAGGTCATCTGATGAGGGTCAACCTGGTTTAGGACACCTTTCCCACTGCCACTAAAAGCCGATCGTTATAGATTGTACACAGGTCTTTTGGCCAGTGGGAAAGGGGTAAGAGTGAGGGAGAGGGGATTAGTCCTACAGCAGCCTATGCCTTAAGCCAGTGGTCACCAGCATGCATGTCCTACATGTTTTAGATGTACAGTTGTGTTCGAAATAATAGCAGTGCCTTTAGAAAAATGAGTAAATGTCAAAATTCTTCAAAGAAATTGTACTTTAATGAACACAGATACATTGGGGACACAGTACATTCTATTCCAAAGCAAAACAATTGCGCAAAGTCATCAAAACTTAAATAATAATAATAATATTTCAAATAAAGTAAGAAATGGCATGTTCAAAAGAATAGCAGTGTTGCCATCTTTCCTTGGAAACTCAAAAATGTACTGTACAAACAAAGAAATTCTTGATAAGTGAACCTAGCTGAGTATCCTAAACTAATATTTTGTTGCAAAACCACGGTTTCTGATGACTGCTTCACATCTGTGGTGCATGGAGTCAACCAACTTCTGGCATCGTTCCACAGGTATTGCAGCCCAGGATAATTGCACTGTATTCCACAATTCCTCATCGTTTCTTGGTTTTGCCTCATGCACTGCACTTTTTATGTCAGCCCACAAGTTTTCAATGGGATTAAGGTCCGGGGATTGTGCTGGCCACTCCATCAGTTGAATCTTGTTCATCTGGAACCATGCTTTTGCTCGCTTGCTGGTGTGTTTGGGGTCATTATCCTGTTGAAAGGTCCACCTCAAAGGCATTTCCTCCTCAGCATATGGCAGCATGACCTCTTCCAGGATCCTGATGTACTGGAACTGATCCATGATCCCTTGTATGCGGTGAATCGGACCAACACCATAGTATGAAAAACATCCCCATATCATGATGCTTGCACCACCATGCTTAATGGTCTTCAGTGAGTACTGTGGCTTGAATTCTGTGTTTGCAGGGCGTCTGACATACTGCCTGTGACCCTTAGACCCAAAAAGAACAATCTTGCTTTCATCTGTCCACAAGATATTATGCCATTTCTTTTCAGGCCAGTCAATGTGCTCTTTGGCAAATTGTAAACGCTTCTGCACATGTCTTTTTCTCAGCAGTGGGACTTTGCGGGGGCTTCTTGCTGGAAGGTTAACCTCAGTAAGACGTCTTCTGATTGTCACAGTACTCACTGTCAACTGAAGGTCTTGCTTGATCCTCTTGGATCCCATCATTGGCTGAGTCTTCGCCAGTTTGGCTATTCTTCTGTCCATTCGAGGGGTTGTCTTTCTTTTTCTTCCTCGTTTTTCAGTTTTTTGCTCCCATTTCAGGGCATTTGAGATCATTTTAGCTGAACAGCCAATGATTTTCTGCACCTCTTTGTATGTTTTCCCTTCTTTAATCAATTTTTTTATTAGGAAACGCTCATCTTCAGAACAGTGTTTTGAACGACCCATTTTCCTTGTTTTTTCAGGACAAATGCACAGCCAGCATGCCAGTTGTCTTGATCCTTAAATACGGATCACCTGTTAACACCCTTTTTTCCCAGAATACCCTCCCTAATTGATGCCCTCTCTAATTGAACTCACCACTGCTATTTTTTTGAACACACCCTTTTCAGTTAATCATTCAATTTCACAGAATCCACAGTATGCATGGCTGTCCTGTTGGGTTTGTTGGTTTTCTATACCTTTATTTTACCCCCCAGAAACTTATCTGGGGTATAGAGTTTGAAATGTTAATAACACCAGTGATTTTCTTGCTGCTGTTGAGGCACTGCTATTATTTCGAACACAACTGTATCTGTTTCAGCACATATTTTGCAGAAGTATGTTTATCATAGCCTGGCCAGCCAGACTGACTTTTCCCTCTCTTTAATAAGGCTGAAGTTAATCAGGAACTGATCTCAGAGAGGGCTTTACTGGGGTGGGGTTAACAGGCGCAAAGTAAACTGATCAGAGAAACTGCGGAAGTGACTTAAAAAAAAAAAACTTCCGCTTTTACCTTTCTTAAAAATTAAGCTTTTAGGGATGTCAGTTGTTTTAAGGACATTCCCAGGTCTTTTAACAGAAGAAAGCACACTAGCAAACGAACGCTCCATATCAGCATCCATCTTGTGTGTTTTGGCTGAAGGATTCTATCGCGCTGCACGTCACTCAACATATAAAGCCTACCCATGCCTGTGATTGGTCGGTATCAGGAAAGAGGGTTCTCTGGGAGCAGTTCCAGACTCAGCTTGCTGTATAGCACAGTGAAACTGAGTCTGGCTGGTCAGGCTATGTTTATCACACATTCATACAAGTCGGTGTGCAACAGCAAGGAGACAAAACATGCAGGACAGGGGTTCCCGAGGAGCAGCGTGGGAAACCACTCTAAAGAGCCTTCATAAAAAAGGAAAGTTCTAGCTGGTGACTTGTAGCTGTTATATGGCACTGAGCACTTCACTGTCTGTATTAAGATACTTGGTGATAAAACATTGTACCCAATTTATACTTTTTGATGTTACTATTAGTGAGAAAGGTCTAGTATTGTAAATAGCAGTTATGTTATTGTTATAAGAAAAAAGTATTTAATTTTTTTGGATAATCAGAATTGTAGACCATTTTTAAACATAATTTGCTCATTTCATAGTACTTACCATACGTACCATGTATGTCCAAACTTTCATCATGGCTGCAGTTGAGTGAAACATCCTCCTCTGAAATAACAAACCACAATGAAAGCCATGAACTATGTGTCCGGTAATGAACATAAGGCATAAATGTGTAACATCAGTAACACTTAGGTACAAAACCCTTGAAAAAGATTGTTGAATAATCGGAATGTTTTAACACAAGATAGTATGTGATAATTCAAAATACAACTAAACCCAACAATTTGGTATAGTGTCGGCATACAGTGCTGCATTTGACTAAAGGCACAGGTCAAAAAGAGTCTGAACCATCAACCTAAACCCGATTACACCCACTATCAGTGTTTATTTTCATGTATGACTTACTTTCAGCTGCCTCTATTTTCTTTTTCCAGTTCTCTTGTGGGGTGCTCTGGAATGTTGAATCTTCCCCTTTAAAAAGCAACAGCAAAATATCAGAAAAATATAATATTGTGATTTTAAAAAATATTTCAGCTTGTTATGTCAGTACTTAATAAATTTGCTAATACATAAAAAAATTTTACCCAATGTCAGTGATGCATATCCCAGTCATCAAATATCTTATAGTTTGAAAAGGACAAATAATCCAAAATATGTAACTGTATTTTCATCAAATTCCTATGCGAATTTTGAGCCACACTTTAAAATATTGCAAAAAAGAAAATGTGCGTCAGACGCATTTCTATTCGGGTGTTTGTAGCAAAATAACCAGGCAAGACAAACAGTAATGTCTGGCAGAGGAAAAGAACAGGGTAGCTCCTCTTAAGGGGTGCCACTTTATCAGATGCGCCATCACAGTGTTTAGGATCTAGATGCCACACCTCACTTATTTGCAAAAGTTGAGGCGTTGAACCCCTTTTTATTCTGCAAAAAGCCTTAGGTCTGAACGCAGCATAAGGTGAGATCCCCCCACCCTCAGTAAAATGGTTTAGTACAGTAATGATATGCGGCTGTACCTAATTCACTTAACTCTGATTACCTAAAAGTAAAAGGAAAATGCAATTGCAAAAATGATTTCAAAAATCAAGGTGAAAAGACAATTGGAAAAAGGAATTACCCTTTTAAATATTCACAGTTTTTTATTCTCCATTTAGAAATCTGATTGGAAAATACATTTTCAAATAATAATATTTGATAATGGATCAATAAAAAAATCTTAGTTTGTCTAATAATTTTACTTAAAAGGCTTAATTACAAAATGCTTTTCAAATTGGATTTATTTAATTGTGATTTAAAAGTTACATTTGAAATCGTTATTTTGATTTTTTTAGTGACTCTTATTGCCCTCCATTATTAATGGTCGTCTGCTGGAAGTTAAGTTTGCTAATATAGTGTGAGAGAAGAGCCAGAAGGACCCACTTAATATGCAACACAAAAGTGCTGTTCAGGGGAACTTTCCCAAACCAGAAAGTTAGAATGCTGAATGTTACTACATGCTAAGCTCATTCCAAAAAAGTAAAAAACAAAACAACTATACTTTTTCCTGAAGTTTGAAGATGTTTCGCTTTCTATCCCGGAAGCTTTTTACTTTTATGCAATGACCATGACCTGGATGACTAAGAATCTTCATCAGCATACATGCTAAGCTAAAATTAGCACTCCTTTTGAGCTGTGCAGTGTGCATCATGGCATGAAACACCCTGCACTAACACATCTCAATCCCCCCCCACATCAGTTTTACAGAGTAAGCTCCAGTTCTAGAATAAAAACTAAGAGGTGTGCTGTTGTAATGATGCAGCAAAACAATTTACCATGATTGCATTAAGCTTTCAAAGTTCATAGCTGTGAAATACCGTGTTGACTATCTAAATTTTTTGTCTTAACCAAAAAATTACTTCTGATGTCTCTGAATAAAACACACACCATGCACAGACAATTAATTACATTATTAATCTTACCTGTTCTGAAAAACTCCTCCAAAAGCATGCCTCACAGTTGTGGTGTGGGGCCTCCTCAGTTAATCCAGCCTTCTACAAGCAGAGCCACTGTAGAAATGAAACCATAGCAGCTGCAGGGCACCACGTGACCAGTGCAGGTGGCTCCCCTTGATGGGCCCCTCCCCTTGATGGGCCATAAGTTAAGTTTGTGCTGCAAGCAGCTCACAATTAGTGATGGTGAGATGAAGCCTCATGAGGCATTGAACCACTTGAGCCAATTGGTTCGAGAAAGGGTTCATTTCTTGATGCTTCATGTGCACACGACACCACCTACTGGCCAGGTGTATAATCACAGCCAGCTGTATCTTAACACGTGTGATGCATTGAATTTTTGTCTATTATGACTCTTGGGAATGACTTCACAAAAGGTGTAGGACGAAATAATTTGTCTACATAAATTTTGTATACACATGTGTATAATAAAACATTGTTTGAATGTATTGTCTGTGTGTAATTATTCCCAAAATAGTAGTGACATGATATGGCATGTTGTGTAATAATGTTTTTCTGTGACTCTAGAAAAATGGCATGGGCTTAATCAGGCAGAGGACAATGAAAGTGCTTTTGGAACTAGGCAGGGGGTAGTGAATAGGCTAATGCTTGTGTAACTTGGATGATTTCATGCATTTTTATTAAGAAACAACAATTTCTCCACAGTTTTTGGTTTCAAATTATTTCTCTTTTTTGATACTACTTCTCCAACCTTTGAAAAGACACGTTCACATGGCACAGATGATGCCGGGGTGCATAAATAAATAAGTGCAAGTATGTACAGATTGGGGTACTGTGACCAATGATTAGCCCAGTACTATACGGTCCCACAGTTTCCCCTCAGCAGCTCCCGCTGCGTCTTTACGGACGATCCAGCTGCTGATGTCTCCTCTCTTTTCAGCTCAATGCAATTCTAGACAGTTTATAACCTATATCACCTTTCACAGCAACAGGTTTCTCATCTCAGTCGACCAGACAAATCTCTATTGCTCTCCTCAGTGCGCTCTGGGCGGTGAGGTGGGAGAATTTTACCCGATGGTGCACTGCGTGCGAGGGATAAACGGGGGAAATGCATAAATAAAAACTGTAAATGGCTCCTATACAGTGATCATAGGAGCTGACCGGTCTGAGATTAGCCTCCTGATGTTACAAGTTCTTTAAAATGAAAGCGCGCACCCAAATTACAAGTAACGTAATTTTGCGCACCTGAAAAAAGCGCAAGGCAGAAGCGCATCGAAGCGCTGAGGCACAGAAATACGGTGCATGTAGTTAAAAAATGCAGAATTAATAAAAACAACTTATAAATAGACGTAGCGTTTTAAACTGCATCTGGTGAGCAGAACTGTTTTATGATCCAGAGTGCAGCCATCACTGATTCTGAATGAAGGCAATATCTGGCAGCAGCTCTCCTCCCCCGCCCCCTCCCCTCCTGCGTACGTAGTACAGGACCTTACCGGCTCACTTTCACCACTGGTTAAGACTAAAATTATTCATAACTCTGATCGCTCCTCCTGCTGCTCTGTTAACATGAACTGCAGCAGGAATTACTGATGGCCACAAGCTGTGAAAGAAGCTGAAACATCTCAGCAGAAGGCGGAGTTTTTATCGTCCGCTGCCCAGATGGGCGTTGGGAATTTTATGCGTGAAAAATGCCATGTTTGCGTGTGACCGTGTGAAGTCAGTGACGGTCAATGCGTGATAGTTGAGAGCACTGATCTCCTATCTATCTAACTCTCTCCTAAACTCTCCAAACACCAAACTAACTGTCTCAAACTAAATAACCACTATCCAAACTCTGGTATCCAAACCTATCAAAACTCTATCCACTCTCTCAACTGACCGCAACTCGCCTACAACAAGCCACATTTTGAATGGAGCCTGTGGGGTTTCTAAAGCTGTCGAAGCCGCGCCAACATCTGAACCACTTCCCGAAGCAGTCACGTGGTACAGCCGGGCAGCGAGGCTTCGGACGTCTTCGTTTTCGGCTCCTCCCCTAAATGAAGCAAGCCTCGATACGCGCTTCACGGAAACGCCCCCTCCATTACTCGACACACGCCTCGAAGCCTCGGCACATAACGTAACATCACTACTCACAATGTTTTCCACTTCTCAGGTCAGATTCCCAGTTACTAAAATAGGCTTTTAAAAAACTGAAATGAAAGGAGACATTTGCCTAAAGTTCAAGATTAAATTCTTATCTTAACAGTGTTTTTTAGCTTTACAAGTAATTTTACAAGTAGAATCACTTAATCTTTGAAAGAATAAGGGGAAAAGACCTTCTACATTGTTAGTTTTTCAGATAACTACACCTTTACATATTTTTTTTAAATGTACTATAATTAGTATAAATCATACCCAGATTCCAGTCACCTTTTACTTCACAGGCCTTGATTAAAGAATAATGCTGGTGTAGAGCAGGCACTTGAATTTTGTATTATGTACAGTTATAAGAAATAAGCCAGACATGATGCTGAAAGTTTTTACTTTACAATGATGTTAAAAGAGTGTTTCTGGTGTTCTAAAACAATCATAGTAATCCAGGTAGGGTTCATGGAGCACTACAAGACAATTTGCTGCCCAATAGACACCCACAAAAATTCTACTTCACTTAAAGTTACTAAAATGTTCACACTTGTTCTAGGCTACAAGAAGAACATGCCCTGCAAAGTAGGGGCCGGCCAGGGGCCGAGGGACAGCTGTTTAAGGGTTAGCTAAAACCACTAAAATGGAAGGTGTCCAAAAAAGGAGTGTGTTTCATGGTCCAGCTCGGATTAAAAACATTATTTTAAGGGCAACCTTAGTACGGTCGGAAAGGGCCCGATCCGACAATCGCAATGAGACTAGCCATGTCCTGATTGGCCACTCCTACCTCCCACAATAAGCCTTAATGGGGTACCGCGCACGTGACGTCACCGCCTCAAGAGCAACGCCCCTTTTGCCGCTTCGGTAGGGCAAACAGATAGAGAACGCATATACAAACCAGCCATTACACGCGCAACAGAACCAGCGACATGACCGACTTTGCAGCCATTAAACTTACCCAAAACGATGTCTCAGGCGCACGGTTTACTGGTCGCACTGTGGAAGAGCACACCAACCTTCAGCTGAAACGGTGGCTTGAGTGTCGAGGGCTGAAAAAGACCGGAAAACGGGCCAAGTTGATCGAACGGTAAGCTTTGTTTTTTTTTTTCATGCTCGGCGTTCATGGCTTTGTCGGCCTTTTTTGTTTGTTTGTAATCACCGTCCAGGAATCTGTATATCTTGCCAATAGGTAGCTACAAAACGATTGTTTACATCTCAGAATCACATTTCTCCTTGGCAGTCCTGAACTTCGGGAAAGCAATGAAGAAAACATCCTTCATATGGGGCCGATCAGCGTACCTCGAGTCGCTGTTGCATGTTCCATAGCAACAATGTTTGTAAACCATGGTCTTAGATTTTGAAAAAAGCAGTCTTTTAAACGAGTACAACCTAGGCTAACGCACGTCTCTTCTACAGCAAAACAGCGGCGGGTTTGGGAGTTTGCCCTACGGCGTACCACGTAATGTGACGTCATCGTGACGTTACGTTTCTAAAAATAGCTCGCTCGCGGTACGCCATTGGTCCTCACAGTCGTTTGTATTAGGGCCTTTGATGAAACACTTAGTTTGGTTTCCTGCTGCAGGAAAGAAAGTCTTTTGCAAACATGCATGGTACGGTTTAAAGAGTAAGAACTGACAAAGACACTGACCCATGCATGACCTTTTAGGTAAATCCTAAAGGCCGCAACATGGTCCATGGCTGTGCTGCATTGACATGAAAGAAATGGCAGTGGGCCTGACCCAGCTTCTCAGGGTAGGAAAGTCTGTTATGGATGAAGGGCCTTTTCAGACAATTAAAATAAGACCACCCGTGTCTGTGTAGTCCCTTGCCAAGAGCCAGAACTCAACCCTAAAAGCACAATTCAGCCCTTTATGACTGTTTAATTATTGTGGGAGACTTCAACTTTCACGTTGACAACCCTGAAGACAGAAGTGCAAAAGAACTGTGTGACACACTTAGAAACTTTGGTTTAACTCAACATGTTAAACAGCCAACACACAAACAGGGACATATTTTAGACTTGATCATCACTAAAGGTCTAAACATTTCACAGGTCAATGTAACTGATGTTGCCTTATCTGATCACTTCTCCGTTACCTTTGAATGTATAATTTCCAGTGACTCATTTAGCCAAAGGGACATCGTAAGAAAACGCACCTTTAAGGACAATGCCACAGAAACTTTTATTCAAGCTTACTCTGCTACCTCAACCTTGGGCTCAACTCAGTAGATGAACTAGTAGATAACTTTCAGTCTAAAGTCTCAGACATCATTGACTGCATTGCTCCAGTTAAAGTGAAGGTTTTTTCCGGGAAGAAAAAATCTCCTTGGAGAAATGCTCCAGCAGTTAGAGGTTAAAAAAAGGGAATGTCGGAAAGCTGAACGCAGATGGAGAAAGAATAAACTCCAGGTTCACTATGACATCTATAAAGAGAGACTTTACAGATATAACTTACAACTGAAAAACGCAAGAGAATCTTTCTTCTCAGAGATCATCAAGAAAAACATTAATAATGCTCGTGTCTTATTTTCCACAGTCGACAGGTTAACAAATCCACCTATGTCAGTGAACTCCACTCCACCAGGACCTGCAATGAATTTGCTAACTTCTTTACTGAGAAAATCCTAAAGATTAGACGATCAGTTTGTACATCCACACCAACTCTAGAACCAAAGCCGTATTCAGCTGGGACTTATCCTGACAAAATGTCCCAATTCAGCCAAATAAACCACAAAAGCTTAGAGGAGATCATTCAGCAGCTAAGTTCCTCCTCAAGATGTCTTGATGTTCTACCCACAGCCTTCTTTAAAAAAGTTTTACCTGTCATAGTGTCTGATTTGACTCAGATAATAAACACGTCCCTTCTGTCAGGTGTTTTCCCCCAGTCCCTAAAAACAGCAATTATCAAACCACTGCTGAAAAAGAACAATTTAGACAAACTTCTACTCCAGAACTACAGGCCCATCTCAAACCTCCCCTTTATCAGTAAGATTATTGAAAAAGCTGTATTTCAACAATTAAACACCTTCTTAACAACGACCAGCCGCTTTGACGTTTTCCAGTCTGGCTTCCGTGCTCACCACAGTACAGAGACCGCCCTTATCAAGGTGTTTAATGATATCCATATAAATACAGACTGTGGAAGAACCACCGTGCTGGTTCTGTTGGACCTCAGTGCAGCATTTGATACTGTCGATCACTCCATTCTGTTAGACCGTCTGGAAAACTGGGTCGGCCTCTCTGGTACAGCTCTCAACTGTTTTAAATCCTACTTAAAGGACAGGGAATTTTTTGTATCAGTAGGTAACTTTACATCAGAGATGACAAAAATCACATGTGGGGTTCCCCAAGGGTCCATTCTGGGTCCCCTCCTTTTCAATATCTACATGCTCCCTCTTGCTCAGATAATAAAAAACAACAACATCAGCTACCATAACTATGCAGACGACACACAGCTCTACATCACCATGTCACCAGGTGACTATAAACCAGTTCAAGCACTGAGTAGATGCTTAGAAGAAATCAATGCCTGGATGTGCCAAAATTTTCTTCAGTTGAATAAAAACAAAACAGAAGTAAATATTTTTGGACCAATAGAGGAGAGATCAAAGGTTAGCACACAGCTTCAGCTGCTTCAGCTAAAAACCACTAATCAGGCCCGAAATCTGGGAGTAATGATGGACTCAGACCTGAACCTCCAAAAGCACCTAAAGACAGTTACAAGGTCGGCTTTCTATCACCTGAAGAACATTTCCAGGATTAAAGGACTAATGTCTCAGCAGGATCTGGAAAAACTAATCCATGCGTTTATTTTTAGTCGAATTGATTACTGCAACGGTGTTTTCACAGGTCAGCCTAAAAAGTGGATCAGACAGCTGCAGCTGATCCAGAACGCTGCTGCCCGCGTCCTCACTAAGACTAAGAAAGTAGAGCACATCACCCCAGTTCTAAAGTCCTTACACTGGCTCCCTGTATCTCAGAGAATAGACTTTAAAATACTTATGTTAGTCTATAAATCCCTAAATGGCTTAGCACCTAAATACATCACAGACTTGTTATCGGTGTATCAACCATCCAGACCACTCAGGTCTTCTGGCTCCAGCCTGCTCTGCATACCTAGAACTAGAACTAAACAAGGAGAAGCAGCATTTAGTTCCTATGCTCCACTTATCTGGAACAAACTTCCAGAAAATTGTAAAGGTGCGGAAAGCCTGAGTTCCTTTAAATCAAGATTAAAAACACATTTGTTTAGGATTGCCTTCAACTGTTCTAGTTAACTGAATCACCACTTTTTTGCTCTAATTTCTATCTACATTTTATTCTTACTTGCTTTTATTCTGTTTTAATTTGCTATATTTTAATCATGTAAAGCACTTTGCATTGTCCATGTACTGAATTGTGCTATATAAATAAATTTGCCTTGCCTTGCCTTGCCTTGCCTTTGAGGTTGAACATGGAGTTTCAGGTCCAGATTCGATGAGGCTGTGCTGCTGAAGGAGGCCAATCTGAATGCTGACCTTTGGTGACCATTGGAGTTTTCCCCCATTTTGAGGCACTTCCTAGTGGAGGATTCTGACCAAACTCACAGAGTAGCATCACCTGGTCATGCTGAACACAACCAAATTAGCGGCTAATGGTTGACATGTTGTTAACCGGAAGTAGCTGTAGGAAGTTACTAGAGAGCTGAACTTTGGCGGATTCGTAGAAGCTTTTGAGAGGAAGCTACATAGAAAATTTGGGCCAGATTGGACAAAGTTTTTCTGAATTATGACATGTCAAAGGTCTGTTTTTTGCCCTTTCTTCCCACTACCACGCCCAGACGAAACGGTCCAGTGACACCAAACTCACAGAATCCACTCAGCCAAACCCCCCAAACAACACTTGTGAAAATCAGCCATCTATGACAAACTTGACCGATTCTGTCAACCCTAACTTTTCCAGGTAGGGTTGATAGAGACCTAGAACACAATTGGCTGCCCAAAAGACACCCATGAAAATTCTACTTAATCTTTAGTCACCAAAATTTCTTTTCATGATCTAGGCTATGAGCGGGACAAGCTCTGGAAAATTGGGGTCTCTAGCTGCTCCAGGGGCCGAGGGACAGCTTTTTTAAAGTTAGCTGAAAAACACTGTAATAGAAGGTGTCTAAAATGGAGTACGTTTCATGGTCCTGCTCAGATTAGGAGCGTTCTTTTAAGGAAACCTTAGTACGGTCGGAAAGGGTCCAATCCGACAATCGCAACGTGACCAGCCATGTTCTGATTGACCACTCCTACCTGCCACAATAAGCCTTAATTGGTCCTCAAGGCCGTTTCAATTAGGGCCTTTGATGAAACACTTAGTTTGGCTTCCTGCTGCAGGAAAGAAAGTCTTTTGCAAACATGCATGGTACAGTTTAAAGAGTAAGAACTGACAAAGACACTGACCCATGCATGACCTTTTAGGTAAATCCTAAAGGCCGCAACATGGTCCATGGCTGTGCTGCATTGAAATGAAAGAAACGGGAGTGGGCCTGACCCAGCTTCTCAGGGTACAAAAGTCTGTTATGGATGAAGGGCCTTTTCAGACAATTAAAATAAGACCACCCGTGTCTGTGTAGTCCCTTGCCAAGAGCCAGAACTCAACCCTAAAAGCACAATTCAGCCTTTTGAGGTTGAACATGGAGTTTCGGGTCCAGATTCGGTGAGGCTGTGCTGCTGAAGGAGGCCAATCTGAATGCTGACCTTTGGTGACCTTTTGGATTTTCCCCCATTTTGAGGCACTTCCTAGTGGAGGATTCTGACCAAACCCACAGAGTAGTATCACCTGGTCATGCTGAACACAAGCAAATTAGCGGCTAATGGTTGACATGTAGTTAATCAGAAGTAGCTGTAGAAAGTTACTAGAGAGCTGGACTTTGGCAGATTTGTAGAAGCTTTTGAGAGGAAGCTACATAGAAAATTGTGGCCAGATTGGACAAAGTTTTTCTGAGCTATGACATGTCAAAGGTCTGTTTTTTGCCCTTTCTTGCCCCTACCACGCCCAGACCAAAGGGTCCAGTGACACCAAACTTACAGAATCCACTCAGCCTAACCCCCCAAACAACATTTGTGAAAATCAGCCATCTACGACAAACTTGACCAATTCTGTCAACCCTAACTTTTCCAGGTAGGGTTGATAGAGACCTAGAACACAATTGGCTGCCCAAAAGACACCCATGAAAATTCTTCTTAACCTTTAGTTACCAAAATTTTCTTTTCATGATTTAGGCTATGAGCAGGACAAGCTCTGGAAAATTGGGGTCTCTAGCTGCTCCAGGGGCCGAGGGACAGCTTTTTTAAAGTTAGCTGAAAAACACTGTAATAGAAGGTGTCTAAAATGGAGTACGTTTCATGGTCCTGCTCAGATTAGGAGCGTTCTTTTAAGGCAACCTTAGTACGGTCGGAAGGGGTCCAATCCGACAATCGCAACGTGACCAGCCATGTTCTGATTGGCCACTCCTACCTGCCACAATAAGCCTTAATTGGTCCTCAAGGCCGTTTTAATCAGGGCCTTTGATGAAACACTTAGTTTGGCTTCCTGCTGCAGGAAGGAAAGTCTTTTGCAAACATGCATGGTACGGTTTAAAGAGCATGACCTTTTAGGTAAATCCTAAAGGCCGGAACATGGTCCATGGCTGTGCTGCATTGAAATGAAAGAAACGGGAGTGGGCCTGACCCAGCTTCTCAGGGTAAGAAAGTCTGTTACAGATGAACCCGGTATCGTTGAGAAGGGCCTTATCAGAGAGTTAAAAGAAGAACACCCGTGTCTGTGTAGTCCTTTGCCAAGAGCCAGAACTTAACCCTAAAAGCACAATTAAGGCCTTTAAGGTTGAACATGGAGTTTCGGGTCCAGATTCGGTGAAGCTGTGCTAATGAAGGAGGCCAATCTGACTGCTGACCTTTTGTGACCTTAGGGGTTTCCCCCCTTTTTGAGGCACTACCTAGTGGAGGACTCTGACCAGACTCACAGAGTAGCATTATCTGGTCATGCTCAACACAACCAAATTAGTGGCTATGGGTTGACATGTTGTTAACCGGAAGTAGCTGTAGGAAGTTACTAGAGAGCTCTGCTTTGGCAAGTTTATAGAACCTTTTGAGTAGACAATTTGGGCCAGATTGGATGAGGTTTTTCTGAAATATGACGTGTCAAAGGTCTGTTTTTCTCCCCTTCTTTTCCTTAACTTACCCAGACAAAATGGTCCAGTGACACCAAACTCACTGAATCCCACTTGTGAGAATCAGCCATCTACAACAAACTTGACCAATTTTGCCAACCCATAACTTTTCCAGGTAGGGTTTGTGGAGCCCTAGAAGACAATTTGCTGCCTAAAAGACCCCTGCAAAAATTCTATTTAACCTAGAGTTAAATTGTCATGCATGTTCTTAGCTGTGAGAGGAAAGAGCTCTGTAAATTTGGGATCTCTAGCTGCTCCGAAGGTCAAGGGATAGATATTTAGAATGCTCCAAAAATGGAGTGTATTGGGGGTCCCGCCCCTGGTACATTTGTTTGCGACAAACTTGAAAAGGGTGGGAAGAGATGAAAAAACTGACCAAGCTCCGCCTTATGGCACATTTCTATGTCCTTTAGGACCTTAGGACATAGGCTTCCCCTTAAACCCCAGAACAAATGTGCGTTGTTGGGAGTTGGATGGAGGTAGAGAGCTGTAAATTGCTACGTTCCTTCCTCTAAGTAGATGGGTGCTTATGTAGGCAAGTTACAGGGGTCAGAAGGTCCTCTGGTCGCAGAGAAGGGGTGTCAGACAAAGTTTACCCAGGCTACCTGGGTAAACTTTTTGCCTTTATATTACTATAAAGGCAAGAACCTCTCAACACATTTAAAAAAAGAAAAGAAAAGGCTTATATAACAGCAGAACTTTGTTATTTTTTAAAAGAGTAACGTGACACTTAATCATACTGGACTTTTTACATCTGACATTATGCGCAATGATATCATGAAACTCGTCGTACAGAAATAGGGAGGTGGTGGAAGCCATAAAAAGTAGAGGGACCGAGAAAGCTCTTAAACTATTATTACTCTAAAAATATTATTAAAACCAGGAGGAGCCCAAGGGTTTCAGGTAAGGTTTAAAAGCCACAATATTGATAGAACAAATCCAAAAAGAAGAACAGCTAATTTGGCAGGTGAGTCCTACCTCCATGGTTACTGTCCTGCTGTCTATCTTAACACATTTTTTCGGGTGTCTTAACCCAGCATTTGGTTTATTCTGTACTGAGAATTCTTCTTTCCAAAACTGTGTCACTGGTCATCTCAAATCACATCTGGCTTTAAGCCAGTAAACCTCAATCTGTTTTAGTGTGAGGCTATTATAGTGATTAATAAAGATACAACCCAGTAATAAGCGATTTAGACTAGTAAAAATATTGTAACTAATTTGAAAACGCATTTAAATTATTCCAAAAGAACTAAAGGATTATTTAAAAAAGATACCAAACAAAAAACTATATCCAACCCAAAAGAGATCAAGGAATAAATTATAAATGTATATATATTTTTTCTCTTGCCAGCCCAGAGAAATCAATGATGAATTAAGCATGATTTTACATAGTGCTTGTTAAATACATTTGGGGACTTAAGATATGACATTTTCAAATACTAAATTCTGATCCTGTGCCATGTGACTCCCAGGGTGTAAATGTGGTGAAATTGAAAAAAGTTAAAATCTATACTCTAAAAGTTAAAAATCTATAATATAAAATTGATTAAATTATTAATCAAGTGCACTTATGTATGGAATCTCAGACGAAGCTTCTCCTCACTTGCAATACTGTATGATGACCACTGGGAAGACACTGAGCAAAAACGATTTGATGCATAAATATACTATGTCAATAGGGGGAGTCATTGAGCAAAATCACTTGCAGTACTGTATGATGACCACTGGGAAGACACTGAGCAAAAACGATTTGATGCATAAATATACTATGTCAATAGGGGGAGTCATTGAGCAAAATCACTTGCAGTACTGTATGATGACCACTGGGAAGTCATTGAGCAAAATCTGTGTGTATTTAGAAATGGTACACACAGCAACTGTGTGTACAACTGTGTGTATTTATTCTGTTTGCTACTTTTCTGAGGACCTTTGTGAAACTTTGAGAAATACCTATAAATAGCCCCTAGAGGCCATTGCAATGAAAAAGTTGCGAGGACCGGCCAAAATGTCCTCACTTTGGAAAAATGTCCTCACTCCAAAGGTTAAAAACCTTCGATGGTCCTCGCTAAGATTGCAGAACAGACACACACACACACACACACACACACACACACAAATATAAAGAGCTCTAATTTATTTTTATTTATTTATTTATTTTGCTGGCCAGCTATCATTTTTTATTTTTGAAAGGACGATTCAGAGACTTTTTTTTTGTTGAACACCTGAACAGTGATTTAATTTTATTTAATTATTTTTCCTGTGGAGTAGAGACTCCTTTCTTTGTTATAAACCAAGCATACAGGGGTTTTCCTTCTTTGTTATTTCAAGGAAGATTTTAAGTTTGTTTATTTTGTATATGTCTAACAGTACTGGATGTTATTATAAGGTTCCTTTTAATACCATTGTTTTTTTTTATTACTATGTACTAATAAGTGGTAAGAGATACTGAGGTGTGGTGTGTTTCGGTCCCAGAAATGTATTAATAGATTCTGGTTGATAGTAAACTGCTATCAGGACTCTCTTGAGTCTACTATTTTGGTTACACAGACACTGCACATTCTGTCTCTGGAAGTACGTCACATGTTACTTTTAACCAGCTATGAACCTCATATGGCAAAAATAATATGTCAAATCATTTATATTAAATACAAACTTAAGTTACATTAGGTTTCGTACTTTATTAGGAGTTTATTAATAATATTCAATTAAATTCAATTTTATTTATATAGCGCCAATTCATGAAACATGTCATCTCAAGGCACTTTACAAGTTAAGTTCAATCATATTATACAGATTGGGTCAGATTATACAGATTGGTCAAAAATGTTCCTATATAAGGAAACCAGTTGATTGCATCAAAGTCCCGACAAGCAGCATTCACTCCTGGAGAAGCGTAGAGCCACAGGGAGAGTCGTCTGCATTGTACATGGCTTTGCTGCAATCCCTCATACTGAGCAAGCATGAAGCGACAGTGGAAAGAAAAAACACCCGTTAGCGGGAAGGAAAAACCTCTAGCAGAACCGGGCTCAGTATGAACGGACAGAGCAGAGACACAACAAGACAGACAAAAAGCACAGAAGCACACATTGATCTAGTAATCTGTTCTACATTAGATGGTAATAGTCGGTGATCTGTCCTCCCTGGATGATTTCACAGTCAACAGAACGTCAGACCAGGTGTACCTACTATGAAGAAAAAAGAGAGAGAACAAAAAGTTAAAAGCTGAAATGACAACAGTCATTTCAATGTAATGCAATGCAAATCTGGAGAACAGTAGACTGGAGAACAGTAGAAATCAGTAGAGTGAGAAAAATAGACCCTGATGTCCTCCAGTAGCCTAAGCCTATAGCAGCATAACTATAGAGGTAGCTCAGGGTAACATGAGCCACTCTAACTATAAGCTTTGTCAAAAAGGAAAGTTTTAAGATTAGTCTTAAAAGTAGACAGGGTGTCTGCCTCACGGACCAAAACTGGGAGTTCGTTCCACAGGAGAGGAGCCTGATAGCTAAAGGATCTGCCTCCCATTCTACTTTTAGAGACTCTAGGAACCACCAGCAGACCTGCAGTCTGAGAGCGAAGTGCTCTGTTAGGAACATACGGGGTAATCAGAGCTCTGATACATGATGGAGCTTGATTATTAAGGGCTTTATACGTTAGAAGAAGAATTTTAAATTCTATTCTATTCATCATACTACTGACCACAGGTATAGAACAAACTGCAGGGGGTGCTGTTATGACATTTAGAATGATTTAAAAGCACTGCTCTAATGATTGCACAGCAGAACTGACAAGGGAGCTTTAGGAGCCCAGTTTTCCATGTGCTTGGACCAAACGTAGTGCCATAATGAGGAAAATTTTTGCACCATGGGCAACCAATCTGCTAACTCAGGATCTAGACCAGGTTGAATTTGTGCAAAATATGTCTGCAGCATGCCAATAATAACAAAAACGCTTGATTTTGTTGAGCTCAGAGGAGAAGCAGAAGAGCAGCTTGCTGTTCAGATCCTGGTGGTGGTAGAAAAATACAACCTAGAAGGAAAAGTAGTGGCATTCTCTGCTGACAACAAAGGATGCACTTTACCCAGGGAAATCTGCCTATATTAAGTCAGAATGCTTGAAAGCCTGGCTGCTGTGCTGTGCAGTCAGCTGCAATTTTGAGAAACCTGAAGACAAAAGTGACAGCAAGACTTGACACAACTTCATTCAGAAAATGATATCCCAAACACTAACTTGGCTAGATTAGTATCTGCTGTCATGTGCTTATGTGGAAGTAATAGACCAGCAGAGAGGGTGTTCTCAATAATGAATGATATATGGACTATATCATTCATTATTGAGAACACTATTCCGACCATCAATGACATGCTTAGTGTATTGACAAGCATCCCTCCCCAGGAGTTCATGAAGATGCTTGCCAAAGACAGAACCGTCCTGAAGAAAATACATTCTTCTGAAACTTTGCAAATTAACTAAGGGAAGACTGAATGAGAGACTTGGGAACAGAGTGACTGGGGGAGCAGGAGTTAAGAGAATTTCTATACAGAAGGTGTTAATATACGCATGCACTGGTGAACGTTAGTAACTCCTGTCAGTGCAATCTATAAATATGAGTTATTCTTTAATCTCTATACTTTGTGTTGATGTTAATTATCCTTTCTGATGCTGTTGGATGGTTAAATTTGTTTTAAAGATTCTCAAAAATTTCCTTTTTACTTATGTTCTTCACTATAGTTATTCTACCAAACTATCACAACCACTGCATCAGACCTTACTCTTCAGTTAAATTAATGTTCAATTTTAACCGTCACGTGTTGATTTACTTACAATTAAAGTTCAAGCCATAAAGCAATGAAGTTATTTAAGTGGTAATGTAGCGAGTAATGCAAAACAGAGAGCCTGTATACCCAATGACATGTTATGAGGGGTTCGAGTTGAGTAGCCTGATAGCCTGAGGAGAGAAACTTTTCCTGAATCTCTTAGTGCTGGAAGTGAGATTCACTGCACTTGCTTAACCACAGCAGTGTGAAGGTTTATGGGCTATAAGATAAAATAAAACATAGGAAATAAGACACAATTTTATAATAGGTTTATATGCCCATTCTTTTATTTTTATTTGCCCCTCCACTTATTTTTCTTTAAGTATTTCACTTTACTGTTACCTGTGTTCTTTCAGTTTTCCACATAACCTTTTCTGCTCTTATTCTATCGATACTTCCATGGCTACCATGCCTGATTACCATGGCTGACTCTTGCAACTCTTCAGACAGAGAAGGCCTCGAAGGAACACGAGATGAACTCATGTTAGTGGACACACTGACCAATACAATCTAGACGTTTTCAATGTGGTTAGTATTTTCGTTTGTGGACTATGAGTTTGCGAAGCAAGCATTTTGGTTAGCTGTGTCCTCCACTGGTTGTGTTTGAAGGTTATGACAAACTTTATTTCCATGAGGGTTTTTAAAACTGATGGGATGGTAATGTTTGTGTTTTCTGGTCCACTTATTACACTGAATATAAGTAAAAGTCAGTTAAACAAACTCCCAGGGCCCCATTTCAGAAAGAATGGACGACCTACCCTGAGTATAAAACAGATACTCTGGGTAGATCGATCGTAATCTTTCATACTCACAGTTTTTGGTTTTAGAACAGGCGTTACCCCTGCAGTCAGGTAACTAAACTCAGCGTTCTGTCATGAGCATGAAAGAAGTCCTCATCAAGGGAATGCAGATAATGCGATTCACAATGGGAACGGCAGGAAATAAGAAGCCGAAGTGAGCATTTCTAGCCAAAGGAATTAGAAATCTTAATGACACCATATGGAAAATATCAAGAAAAAGAAACAATAATGTTACTGCTTATTGGACAGAGAATTAGAGCTGTATTTTCACTGATTAAACACCCCAAAAAGGGTGTGTGTGAGCAGGCCAGCTGACAGCTCTGCTAGGACCCAGGACAACACAGTTTTTTTGGGCCCCCCTCTACACCTGCCGCCAACCCCCCCCCTCCCCACACACACACACACACACACACACACACACACACACACACACACACACACACACACACACACACACACACACACACACACCCCAAAAAAGAGTCAACTTAACTGTATACTTCATTATCCTATAACTTTTATTTTATTCAATAATCTGCTGTTCACAGAAATATTTTTTTTGTCCTCCAAACAAGTCTTAGATGACTTCACTTCATAAATGTGTTTAGACTTGGTCTAAAAATGCCAAACGGCAAACTTTTTTGTGGCAAAGTTATTTATTTTATTTGGTATTTTGACCTGCTGCATAATAGCAGTCCCTAATATTTTTTTTCCTTCCATTGTGGGAGGCAGAATATGTTAGATACTTTGGGAATTATCTGCCCTCTTAATCTGGTGGCAGTTCATTTGCCATCTCTGAGAGAGGCTTCCTTTTTGCCATAAAACGCACAACATTCATTGATTCCCATAACGTGGGATCATTGAAATGAATGCTGTGATCCGTCTCTGAGCCACTATGCTCAGACTATCCAATCGGGCAGCAAGCCCCTCCACCTGCACTGTCTCCGCTATCGGTAGGGATGGCACACGCCCCCCCAAAGCCACATATTGCGACGGGAGAACTGCTACGTTTTCCTCCTTTCTCTCTGTCAACCAAGCTCCCTGCTTCAGCTGGCTATTTCAGACTGAACCTGGACCTCTGCCATCTCTTTGCTTTCTGCTCTTTTGGCGCTAATCTCAAGTATTTCTGTAAAAAGAAAAGGTGTTTTCCCCCTTACACTAGCCAGTGGATGCTATACTTTAAAACCACATTAATAAACGCATTGCCTCTTACCTGGCTCTGGATGAGCATCATTCCTCTGCCATTCCGTTCCTGGACCTGTTCCTGACTCATCCTCAGTTTTATTTTTATATTTACTCGTAAAATCCCTCAAGCCTTTGGTGTCATCTTCTCTTTTCTTTTCTGTGCGCTGGACTTCTGAAAACCTGACATTCTTGGTTTGCAACGAACCGAACTTTCAAAGTTGCAGCCAGCCGTTGTCCTAATGGTTAAACCATTTTATGTTGGTGGGGGGAGTTATAATGGTCCCTTATTTAAATAAAACATATGACATATACCTAATGCATATATATACATATTTAGTTACTCTAATGTTAAATACTTTTCACACAAATATTTTTCTGAAAAATTACTTATGCCTGTATTTTAATGGTCAGAGTATCAGTTTTGGGCCCCCCCTCTGTCCCGGGCCTGGGACAATTGACCCGTTTGACCCCCCTTGTCAGCGGACTTGTGTGTGAGCATTGATGCAACCCGACAAACACAAAGATGACATGGAAGCAAATCGATCCATCCATCCATCCATCTTCTAACACGTCTATCCCTCATGGGGTCTTGAGGGGTGCTGGTGCCTATCTCCAGCTGTCAATGGGTGAGAGGCGGGGTACACCCTGGACAGGTCACCAGTCTATCACAGGGCAACACAGAGACAAACAGGGCAAACAATCATTCTTGCACACACTCACACCTAAGGAGAATTTAGAGAGGCCAATTAACCTAACAGTCATGTTTTTGGACTGAGGGAGAAAGCCGGAGTACCCGGAGAGAATCCATGCATGTACAGGGAGAACATGCAAACTCCATGCAGAAAGACCCAGGGCAAAGGTAGGACTTGAACCCAGGACCTTGCTGCATGGCAACAGTGCTACCCACTGCGCTACTGTGCAGCCTCAAATCAAGATGTAATATAAAAATACAGTTTAATTAGGTAGGCTGTGTGTGTGTGCGTGTGTAGCAAAGCCACTTGGCTGCCACATTAGTGATTTTGTGGGCTGCATCATGGATGATCTTCACTGTACAATACTATAATTATCATAGCTGCCCTGTAAACTAGTTTCGCATTAAGTAAAGGAGCAGCTCCAAAATATATTGTTACAGAAATAATAGGACATTTATCATGGTCTCACTACCCTTTTCAGATAGGGATCTCTGCAGAGTATTTGCACTCCAGCATCTACAGGCAAGGACAGCAACACTTCCTTCTGTTCTGTCTCTCTTCGAGGTCGGTCGTGTTTTTTCTCTCCTCTCCAGCTCTTCACCCCCCTCTCCTGCTTCTGCTGCTATGTCTTGTCTTTCTGACCACTTTCTTCATATCACCCAAACTCTGAAAACCATGGATCTGGTAAGCTGGTCTCTCAATGCTACTGATCAAATTTTTTCGACGGGTAAGCAACGAAAGGGGGACCCGTCCGGTCCCGATTTGACTCATTTCTTGGGATACACCCTATATTCTTGGATGGAAAACGGTGTGTCTTTCAACTTTGTCATTCCTGGATGTGGAAAGGTTTACATGTTTGGATTTACAATACTTGGATTTCTACTTATTGGATTTGGTGGATTTCTGATGTATCAGCAAATATAGCGGATGTCGGTAGCCATTTGGCCTTGATCAGTCTACTGGCTGCATATGACGCGATCACTAAGGTGGTGAACGAATAGACCCGGATGTTGTAGGAGCGACGCCGAAAAGCTGGATGTGCTGGAACGCAGACTGGCTCGGTGGTTGAACTCAAGGGGAGATGGGATAAAATCTGGAAGTGAAACGCGGAAAAGCCCAACTAATTTTGGAATATTGGATTTGCCATTTGGAGCCAGCAAAGACTTAAAGCTGACGGGAAAGTCAGTCCAGCTTGTCCTCATAACAAAAAAAGTATTTGGATTCCCTTCTTCCAGGGAAGACAGATCACTCGCTATTACCATCTAATGTAGAACAGATTACTGGATCAATGTGTGCTTCTGTGCTTTTTTGTCTGTCTTGTTGTGTCTCTGCTCTGTCTTCTGTAACCCCCAGTCGGTCGAGGCAGATGATCGTTCATACTGAGCCCGGTTCTGCTGGAGGTTTTCCTTCCCGTTAATGGGGAGTTTTTCTTTCCGCTATCGCTCCATGCTTGCTCAGTATGAGGGATTGCTGCAAAGCCATAGATAAGGCAGATGACTCTCCCTGTAGCTCTACGCTTCTCCAGGAGTGAATGCTGCTTGTCGAGACTTTGAAGCAATCAACTGGTTCCCTTATATAGGAAATTTTTGACCAGTCTGTATAATATGATTGAATTTGACTTTGTAAAGTGCCTCGAGATGACATGTTTCATGAATTGGCGCTATATAAATAAAATTGAATTGAATTGAAAAAATTATGCCTTCCCTATCTCTAACACTCCCGGATTGTTATGCCGTAGAGTGCTCAGAACTCTCCCCTGCCCCCTCGTCCCCCGCTGACATCTGCGGATGCTTTCTGAACTGTTGGCCGGCTGATAATATCAAGGACAATGGCCTCTGGAGAGTGTTCATGGAAATATAAACACTTCACCAAACAGACACCCATAACTGATGCTCATAAAAACAGATGAACTTACACGCGACTAGTCTCAAATGTTTTACCTTTCTGCTTATATGTGTCTCGTCTTATTTGTGCTTCTCGTACTGAGGTTTTTCTAAATCTCAAACTGTATCCTGTTATAGGATAAAGTTTGAAATATGTTTTTTTCCTCCCTCCTTCCTTTTTGTGGCCTCTATCTTTCCACAGAGTAATGGCAGCGCCCTGTGGGCACCGTGTAAGCGGTGTCTCGTCTCCCCCTGAAATGTTTGTGATGTTTGTGATGGCGGTTGTACTGAAACAGCAATTTCCCTCTGGGATTATTAAAGTATTTCTGATTCTGATTGTGCCAGATCTCAGCTAATAAGTTGGACAAACCCAGGGTTGGCCCAAACAGCCCTACTACAGAGTAGGGTTGTTTCACGTAGTATTTTGTTGTCATAATTTGACTCACGGCATCGGCATCCTAGCTTTCTGAAATGGAAAATCTAGGATATGCAGGAATTTACCCCAGAATTTACTCTGGATTGCCACTAACCCTGCAATTTGAAATGAGGCACTGATGTCCGTTAACTGCTACAAGCAGTTAAACATAGTTACAGTTTTTTGTAGCTCTGCAAGTGTCCAAAATGAGCATTCATTGAACATTAATAAGGAACATTAATGCTGATTTACGGAATTTTGTGGACCTTAGAAGAACACTATGAAGCTAGTTTTGTTGCTGTTAGTTATGCCCACATAACCTCTAGTCATCTATCCCTTTAAAGCTTCCCTCCACTTTAAGTTACCAATTCAAGTCTATTATTTCCACAAAAATAATGTCCTAAAGGTAATTGCTTTTGGACTCAGCATATCATTCTTTAAAGGAGAAGTCCGGTCAAAATCAGAATTCAAACTGCTGAAAGTACTTTAAATATAAAACTACTACATACTGTGCAAAAAATTATACATTTTTTTAATTAAGAATAATTCTCATTTAATCATGTTTATGTGGAGGAATCCATCTTGGTCAAGAATAGTACTGTCACCTCCCATTTTTTGACGTCACTCGGCGGACCCGCTGTTGAGCAAGTTTCAACGCTCTGTTTGTCACGGCGCACTATTTTCCAAGATGGCGACGACTGGTGCTCTGTACGAAGCAGAGAGTGATGAAGTATTTAGTGACAGTGATGAGAGTTCCGTGGAGTCATCATCATCTGATAGCGATATGGATGTTTTAGAAGAGTTTCTTGACAGAAACCGGACTTTTGATGGAATCCAGCGTACCTATTTCCATTGCAAACTCAGTCGGGTCCTACAGTATATATATATACACGCGCATGTGTGTGTGTGTGTGCGCGCGCGCTCCGCGCAGCACGGCTTTGCCGGCGCTGCAGCAGAGCGCGCGCACACACACACACACAGCGGAGGAGAGATCGCGCTGAAGTGACTTAAGTTATATATTTGCCCCCTAGTAAATAGGGCAGGTGGTCATTATTGTATAAATAATAAAATATAAAAGCATTCCAGCACATGCTGGGCGGAGCACGGCTTTGCCGGCGCTGCAGCAGAGCGCACAGACACACACACACACACACACACACACACACACAGCGGAGGAGAGATCGCGCTGAAGTGACTTAAGTTATATATTTGCCCCCTAGTAAATAGGGCAGGTGGTCATTATTGTATAAATAATAAAAAATAAAAGCATTGCAGCACATGCTGGGCGGAGCACGGCTTTGCCGGCGCTGCAACGGAGCGCACGCACACACACACACACACACACACACACACACACACACACACACACACACACACACACACACACACACAGCGGAGGAGAGATTGCGCTGAAGTGACTTAAGTTATATATTTGCCCCCTAGCAAATAGGGCAGGTGGTCATTATTGTATAAGTATTAAAATATAAAAGCATTCCAGCACATGCTGGGGCGGAGGGATACCATGTGGTATCCCTCCGCCCTCTGGTCGGTAACCATCCCCGTAACTTCTAAATTAAAAATTGAAAATTTAAAAATAACTTACTGAAAATCCTCGCCCTCATGTCATGTTCAAAACATTCTTCTTCGAGATGGTCACTGCATATGACGTGTTTTCTCTCTGGCCAGAAGTTAGATGGCAAATCCGCTCTTCAAGTTGGCAATCCAGCGCCGAGCCCGGTGGCTCATGAATCGGGAAGTTGAAATAAGCTATGTTTTTTCCACTTTTACCAGTTGTGTTGGAACATCCGATGGCCATGCACGTGGGCATTGTTGCTTCAGCAATAGCTCTTGGGAATGTCAGCGGTGAAGTCCTCTGGAAATCCGAAATAATTATTGATGATCGCAGCTGTGTAGAACGGCTCCTATTGACTTTGCATGGAAAGCGGAGAGAAATGCTGTCGCCGCTTCCGCTTTTCTACGTCGCACGATGTGATGTCAAACACCCCTTACTGCCCAAATATGGGCAGTAATGTCAGCCCCCATACACAGTGATTCAGACGACAATTTATGTTTTTATTTTCTTATTGACTAAAGATAAGTTCATTAAATAACCACGAACGTATTAGTTTTAGTTATAGCTAATGATACCCTGATTTTTCCTTGTTGACCGGACTTCCCCTTTAAACATTATTTTCTCAAATGATGTCTTATGTAACTCTTGCATTGTGAATGTGGTAAACACATGCCAATGGTTGCTCTAAAGTAGTTAAGCTAATTTGACATTCCAAATTCTTTAAGATTAACCTTGGTTCTTTAAAATAAAGATTCTCCCTGAACTTTAAAATGATTGAATCACTTTACGGTGATAGATTTCAACCATATTTATGTGTATTTTTGTTCTTTTGTGTGTATAATAATCTTAATTTTGCTTAATAGTTTTAGGTAAATTTCACTTGCCTTGTAAAGAAGATTTTGTTGACTGAAATATGTTTGACTTGAAGTTTAATTATTTCTGTTAATAGATTATTATATTTTAAGAGATGTCACTTACTTATTCCATAAATGTGCATAGTTTGCCCTTTGAAAATGCTAGAGCTCAAATCCCCTTTTCACCTACAGGTAAAAGCCAGTAAATTAGAATATTTTGAAAAACTTGATTTATTTCAGTAATTGCATTCAAAAGGTGTAACTTGTACATTATATTTATTCATTGCACACAGACTGATGCATTCAAATGTTTATTTCATTTAATTTTGATGATTTGAAGTTGCAACAAATGAAAATCCAAAATTCCGTGTGTCACAAAATTAGAATATTGTGTAAGGGTTCAATTTTGAAGACACCTGGTGCCACAAACTAATCAGCTGATTAACTCAAAACACCTGCAAAGGGCTTTAAATGGTCTCTCAGTCCAGTTCTGAAGCCTACACAAACATGGGGAAGACTTCAGATTTGACAGCTGTCCAAAAGGCGACCATCGACACATTGCACAAGGAGGGAAAGACACGAAAGGTTATTGCTGAAGAGGCTGGCTGTTCTCAGAGCTCTGTGTCCAAACACATTAATAGAGAGGCAAAGGGAAGGAAAAACTGTGGACAGAAAAAGTGTACAAGCGATAGGGATCACCGCGCCCTAGTCAAGATTGTGAAAAAAAGAACATTCAAAAATGTGGGGGAGATTCACAAGGAGTGGACAGCTGCTGAAGTCAGTGCTTCAAGATCCACCACCAAGAGACGCTTGAAAGACATGGGTTTCAACTGCCGCATACCTCGTGTCAAGCCACTGTTGACCAAGAAACAGCGCGAAAAGCGTCTCACCTGGGCTAAGGAAAAAAAGAGCTGGACTGCTGCTGAGTGGTCCAAAGTCATGTTTTCTGACGAAAGCAAATTTTGCATTTCCTTTGGAAATCAAGGTCCCACAGTCTGGAGGAAGACAGGAGAGGCACAGGATCCACGTTGCCTGAAGTCTAGTGTAAAGTTTCCACCATCAGTGATGGTTTGGGGTGCCATGTCATCTGCTGGTGTCGGTCCACTCTGTTTCCTGAGATCCAGGGTCAACGCAGCCGTCTACCAGCAAGTTTTAGAGCACTTCATGCTTCCTGCTGCTGACCTGCTCTATGGAGATGAAGATTTCAGGTTCCAACAGGACTTGGCGCCTGCACACAGCGCAAAATCTACCCGTGCCTGGTTTACGGACCATGGTATTTCTGTTCTAAATTGGCCAGCCAACTCCTCTGACCTTAGAAAATCTGTGGGGTATTGTGAAAAGGAAGATGCAGAATGCCAGACCCAACAACGCAGAAGAGTTGAAGGCCACTATCAGAGCAACCTGGGCTCTCATAACACCTGAGCAGTGCCAGAAACTCATCGACTCCATGCCACGCCGCATTAATGCAGTAATTGAGGCAAAAGGAGCTCCAACCAAGTATTGAGTATTGTACATGCTCATATTTTTCCTTTTCATACTTTTCAGTTGGCCAACATTTCTAAAAAATCCCTTTTTTGTATTAGCCTTAAGTAATATTCTAATTTTGTGACACACGGAATTTTGGATTTTCATTTGTTGCCACTTCAAATCATCAAAATTAAATGAAATAAACATTTGAATGCATCAGTCTGTGTGCAATGAATAAATACAATGTACAAGTTACACCTTTTGAATGCAATTACTGAAATAAATCAAGTTTTTCTAAATATTCTAATTTACTGGCTTTTACCTGTATTGTCCTAATATCCAAGCCAAATTGGGCTGATATTCAGTGGACAATACCTGACAAACTGAGGGTTATTTGAATAAATATTGAATAACTTAAAAGCAGTTGCCCTGCGATAGACTGGCGACCTGTCCAGGGTGTACCCCACCTCTCGCCCATTGAAAGCTGGAGATAGGCACCAGCACCCCTCGCGACCCCACAAGGGATAGACGTGTTAGAAAACGGATGGATGGATGGAACTTAAAAGCATACATTGCACAACAGTTTTGACTGAAAACAGAATACCAACCTGAAAGTGGAGTTTTCAACAAACAAGATTAAACAAGCTGATATTCTGCAACGTGCCCTACAGGCAACACTATATATCAGACAAACAGCTGTGTGGCGTGGAAAGGCTTCTAATGCAGCAATGTGTGGTACCTTGTTTTCTGGATCTTGTTACAACTTCATTGAATGAGAGAGAGAGAGAGAAAAAAAAGACAATTCATGTTACCCTCAAACCACACACCTGGGCATAATCTGTTTTTAACAGGACCTGTTGAACTTACATTTATGAGTCTTTTTCAGTACTCACACCAGGTATGAGGTACACTTTTGCTACTGCTAGGCTGGGCCCCCTTTTCCTTTAGAACTATTTTCTAATTAATAAAAAAACATTCCATTCAATTCCTGTTGGCATAGATTTACAAGATGTCAGAGAAGATCTTTAGAGATTGTGGTCCTTAATGACATGCTAGCATCACACAGTCAAAACAGATTCGTTGCCTTTTGATAGAATTATTTTTACTGTTTTCTACATGTTTTATTTAATTTACTATATTCATTGTATTTATCACGTATATACTCTTTACTACTGAGAAGTTTTAAGGTTTTAGTTATTCAAAAATTAAAGTGTATTTCATGTGACTGATCTCTCTCTCTACAGTGTTTGTGTTTATTGTTTTAATCATATATTTGCTGGAATATAGACCAGTGGTTACCATTTTATTTTACTATGTATGTGTATTGATTTATTCTCTCTCTCTTATCGTTGCAGAAGGCCTACAGAAAGCAGAGAAAAATGTTGTGACAATAATAAGTCTTTTTCTAAATATGTCTGAAACTGTATTCAGCCATCAGGAGGGCTGATAACTGTACTGTGTGGACTGCTTGGTATTATCTCGAAGGTCACAGAGTGTTTTGCTTATCCCTACCCCTTAGCTTGACAAATGTAACCAGGGTTTCCTTTGGATAATAAAAAGAGAGGAGGCGACGGAGTTGCTTCAGAGCGGTTTGGAGATCTGTATTAAGCATCTCCGTTGGCTCTCCTTGCAAGATGAAAACTAACTTTCCTGTTGTCTCTCCTCCTTGTGTTTGTTTAATGAATGTTTTAGGTGTTTGAACCTGACACCTCTGCATCCATGATGGGAATCAACACCCCATCCCAATGGTTGTCTCTTGGATTGATCTGGTGACTGTAGAGGCCACTGGAGTACTTTGAACTCATTGGCATGTTCAAGAAACTAGTTTCAGATGATGTGAGCTTATTTTATACATAACATTATTGAGCAGGAAGAAACTATCAGAAGATGGGTACTGTAGCCAAAAAAAAAAAAAACTCTCATTGCTTTCCAGACACCGATGTGTGATTTTATCAAAGTCAGAATTTATTATCTTCTCAGGAGAAGAACTAGATCGTCAACCTGGGCACCTTCTAGCCTCAGGTAAAAATTTTCCAGGTCCCAGCGAGATGAAAAACAACATGCTCCAACATAATCAACGCTGCAGCTGCACAAGAAAGTAAATTTTTTTTGTCAGGTCATAAAAAGTGATAAAGGGAAGCCTTTTTTAAAGTTTGATCTAACAGTACATTATGATCAGTAACAACACTGTCTAGGCTGTGGTGGTCATATGATGCTCAGCTGGTAATAAGGGGTCCAAATTCTGCCAAGAAAATATTCAACCATATTACCACCACAAGCACGCTGAACCACTGATACAAGGAGGATGAATCCATGTTTTAATTTTGTTTATGCAAAATGTCCATTGCCAGGGAAAACCTCTCAGTGGATATCAATGCCCTGCATTGTCTTTTTTCCTTTCTGCATTGATGACATATGAGATGCCACTTAGAAGAGAAGACGGCAGACTGAGGTTCTGATTTTTGGTGAGAACAACGATGTGCTTTATTCCTTGCAGTAAAAACAAAGTTAAGTTAAAAGAACGGATACAAAATAATATAATACAGCACTTTTTCACTTGTTACTAACAAAGTGGCTGGTGTGTGAATTTGTCAAGCTTCATGTGCATTTCATCTGAGCATCGTAAATATTTTCGAACTTCTCTTGAAATAAAATGCCTTAAGGATGAACACATGTGTTCTTTACAAGATGAACTAACAGTGTGGGAAAATTAATCATAATGACAGTTATTACGTAAGAAACCAATCTCCAATATCAGCAGAAACCGCTGCCACCTGTTATGACAAATCCCAAATAGCCTCAGGGCTGTTTTTACACATCTTTCTCAACCTTATTAGGAAAAACATTGGAAGATGTTGAAAGATATAAAAGCAATAATGCATACTGAAGAAAAATACATATGAAATAAATAGTTTATAAAGCCTTTCTTATGTTCTACAATAGAATTTCTCCAAACTTCTGTCTGGGTCCAGAAAATTATGGCCTTTGTCCTCAAAAGTGGAAAAACATGGATGGAACCGTGGAATTGGATACATAAAAAAGTTAAACACAGAATTTGGTAAATGGACATTTGACCTTATTATTTGATGTGTACAACAGCACTCACAGTGAAAGGGCCATGAAACAGGACCTACTCAGCTCCGCTCTCCCTGAAACTGACAGCTATGAGGTTAGAGACAAAATTTCACGATTAGATTAAAATGTAATCGGATTAAATAATTGGATTGCACCGTTTATATGGACTCACAATTAATTAATCAGATCATAATGTGCATGTATATGCACCTGGCTTTATTCAGAATAGAACCACTCTGATATGCGCAGTTATCAAATTCCTCTAAAACAACACAGAAGAAGAAGACATTCCGTCTTTCCTAAACTACAAAAATAGTAAACAAACCAGTATTATACCAGTTTGTTTGTCTTCTGAGCACACAGGATGGGCTTGCACGATGTTCTAATTATGGTTGAAACGTTACTGGGTAAGCAACAATTTTGAGCTCTTTTATTTTTTTAAATATTGGGAGTCCTGACAGTTTTAATTCCCGACATATTTCCGCCACTCACCAACGCAGAAATATGTCACATTTATGTCGGGCACACATGCGCACTTGGGTCAGTTTGCCACATTCGGTATAGCTTGAGCCTGACAAGCGTTTATATGCACGTTGATCCTATTATCAATTGGCATAAACCACTACTCTCATTTGGAATAGAATTTCATTCTGATTGAGCTTAATACATTCATCATTTTCTGATTGACTTGTGTAAGAGCCTGAACTTACATGAGAGTTACTATCTTGTATTAATTAATACTGCCAGGGAGAGTAGGAGTTACTTGGGGTATGTGCCTATAGGAGTGTGTGGTAATGTGATATGTGTATGTTTCCCACCCCACATCTTAGAATAGGAAACCACCTTGGATAAACAATTATATTTTATTAGCTCAGAGACTGGTAAATGTAAATGAAATAATAAAATAGTTTTTCAAATGAAACAATCGGACAATAAAATAAAAATTAGTCTTGAATAATTAACCTAAAATTATGTCACCAAATAGCCTTCAGAGGCACCTAAACATTCTCAGTCCCTTATGAATCCAAACTCTTATTTTGAAATCAAAATTGTAAACTCAAAGCTATCAAATATGTCCTGAGACCGTACTTAAATGAAATAATGAATCATTTAACAGTTAACCTTGGTTAGAAATGTATAAACCTTGGGAAGCCAACCTCAATTTACCCACTAGAACTACCTAAGAGGAAGCTACCCCCACATAAATGAAATACCACTAAGGTTACTGTTAGTCCAGGCATGCACATGCATCAATACCATGCAGTAAAACAATACAGGCAATAACGTCACGGTGTCCCGAATGTCCATTAGCACAACTGCAAGCTCAGTTCCTCGAAATCAAATACCGGTTGTCCGTTCTGTGAGACTCTGCTCAGTAGGCGCACAAAAGTTCTGTCTTTAAGGTGGTAAAGGACTCCTTAAAGCAGTGCTGCCTTCAGTGAAGTCAGGTGGCGGGGTATACTCACAGTCCCGTGAAGAGGGGGGAGGGGAGGATGGAGGGGGAAATGTTCGACCTGTTCGGATCGGAGCAAACCAATGTTCATGGACCCCAGCGCCGTCTTCACGCCGAGACTCGCCAGCTGTCACCACTTGCACGGTTTCAACACCCGAACTTGCTTAAGACAAGGTTGCTTGCAAAACATGTAACTTTACTGCACCAAACTCCTCTGGTCGCCGGCGCCCGCTGCCATGTTTTTAATCCTTCCTTATTCTTCTTTCGCCACGCCTCTCCTTTTCCCCTCCAAACCCGACGTTCCCTCTCATTGGCTGAAAGGCACGTCACGTTCTTCCCCACATTCCCCCCTTTCAAACCCTGCCACCACCAAGACTTCTTGACAGCACTGGACCATGTTGATCAATGTCCACTTGCACACTATAGTCCAGATGTGCCACAGGATGAGCTTTTTACTGCACTGCAAAGAGCTGGGCAGCGCAATTGCCCTCAAGGGGAAAGGAAAAAGCCCCCTCTACAGGACCAAGAGGGCAGACTGATCAGCTATACCTGTGGTCAACCGGGACATACAAGCCGTATCTGCCCACAGAGAAAGGGGGCCCTGCCCCAAGCTAATGCTTCAGTTACTGAGCCAAAACAGACTGAGCAGGCGCAAGCAAAAATGAGCACAGCCACTGCAAAACCCAGCACACTCCTTTCTGATCAGTCTGGGGTAGGACGGATTGGGGACCCGCAAAATGCTTTCGGCAATTGCTTTACAATAGATGTACTGATAGATGGAGTGAGGATCTGCTGCTTGCTAGATACTGGCTCAGAAGTGACTACTATTTCCGAGGCTCACTTTAAAAGGCAGTTTGAGGGAAAGACCCTGTTGCCTGCAAAATGGGTTAAATTAACTGCTGCCAACGGCTTGGACATCCCCATAATTGGGTGTCTGTATGCTGATATCGAGTGCCTGGGAAAGAAGCTTCCAGGAAAGTGTGTGTTTGTGCTTCGAGACCAGACTGACAGCACAGGTGGAGCCTCAGGCATACTGGGCATGAATATGCTCTGTGAGCTTCATAGCCTATTTGCTGGCCTAAATGGGGTGCGGCAGATGGAGAGGCATGGCCAGCGGAGTGGGGGTGCGAGCCTTCATCGTGTCTTTGTGGAAATGGCCAAGGAGGACCAACTAGTGGACCGCAATGGGAGAATTGGCTTTGTCAAAGTGGGTGGTAGGCGGGCTGTCATCATTCCCCCCTGCAGTGAAACAGTCATCGAAGGGCGCTGTCGGGTGTCCCCTAAAATGAAATGCAGTCTTGGTGGAGGCTTCGCCCACTGTGAACACGCCTCCTGGGCTGTTAGTAGCCAACGTTTTAGCAAACTCAGTGGGTGGGAAGGTTCCAGTCCGAATAATGAACCCAAGCCCCAAGCCCATTATTTTGCCTCCAACAGCAAGAGTGGCTGAGCTGTGTAAGCCACACAAAGTGCTGCCCAAAGAAGTGGTGGCGTTTGAAGAGGCAGCAGGTGAACTTCGGATCAAAGCCATTGTGAGCCAGGTGCAACCTAAGCTGGAAGAGCCAGGGCCATTGGCCGTCCCCGTGCAAGCAGACCTGCAGGGCCTCACTCCAGACAAGGTACATCAGCTTAATCACCTGTTGGAGAAGCACCATGCGGTGTTTTCACAAAACGATTATGGCTATGGCTACACTACTACCGTTACTCACTGTATGCCCACTGGCAGCGCTCACCCCATTAAACAAAGACATCGTCGGGTGCCACCCCACGTGTGAAGTGGGGAGCATGTGCAGGATCTAGTTTCACAGGGAGTGCTCAAGGAGAGCTGCGTCTCCGGCAGTGGTGGTCATGAAGATGGGTCAGTACGGTTCTGTTGTGATTACAGAAGACTCAATAATGTAACCCACAGGGATGCGTACCCCTTCCCTAGAGTGGAGGAGTCGTTGGATGCCCTGGGCCATGCGCAGCTCTTTTCGTCTCTGGACCTCACTGCCAGGTACTTTCAAGTAGCTGTAGCTGGCCAGGATCACGAGAAAACTGCGGTAACAACACCATTCGGGCTGTATGAATGGACCCGCATGCCATTTGGGCTTTGTAACGCCCTCGCAACATTTCAGCGCCTAATGGAAGTTGTGCTGGGGGACATGGCTTTTGAAATGCTCCTGATTTACCTGGATGATGTCCTCGTGTTCTCGAAGGACTTGAAAGCCACTTGCAGCGCTTAGATCTCGTGCTTGGTCGGCTGCAGGAACATGGGCTCAAACTCAAGCCTAAGAAGTGTTTCTTGTTCAGAAAGGAGGTCAAGTTCCTTGGCCATGTGGTCTCGGCAGAAGGGGTTCAAGTGGATATGGAAAAAGTGAAGGTACTGGAAGACTGGCCCACCCCACAATCGGTGAAAGAAGTCCATCAAGTAGTGGGCTTTATGTCTTACTACAGGCGGTTTGTTCCCCGTTTTGCTCAATTAGCAAGGCCCCTACATGCTCTGATGGGCAAACAGAAAAAGGGTGAACTAAATGCTAGGTCACAGCCATTTGAGTGGGATGAGGAGTGTCAGGCTTCCTTTGATAGTCTCAGAAAGTTTCTTATGACCCCACCCATACTTGCTTACCCTGATCTTGGTCTCCCCTTCATCGTAACCACAGATGCAAGTTGTCTAGGCCTGGGAGCGGTCTTGAGCCAAAAACAGGAAGGCATCGAGCGGGTCATTGCTTTCGCTAGTCGGTGTCTGCGGGGCTCAGAGAGAAATGACCGAAACTACAGTGCATTTAAGCTAGAGCTACTTGCCCTCAAGTGGGCAATAACTGAAAAGTTTCGTGACCTACTGCTCTTCTCTAAATTCACAGTCATTACTGACCATAACCCGCTAAGATACTTAGAGACTGCCAACCTCAGTGCAGTTGAGCAAAGATGGGTGGCCCAGTTAGCTGAATTTAACTTTGAAGTTCACTATAAACCAGGCAGGCTGAACCAAAATACAGATGTGCTCTCCCGTATCCAGGTGGGTACCGAGCCAGAGGTTGAAGACAGAGAGAAGGATTTCCTGGTCATGAAAGAAGATGAGGTGCGTGCCTGTCTGTGGCCAATTAGTGGTTCTGAAGCGAAGGAAGTACCAGTTCAGTCAAAGGTGAGGGGCCAGATATGCGGAAGCAGCTGGGAGGACATGCGAGAACTACAGATGCAAGACCCTGACATTTGCCCAGTCCTGCTTGCACTGAAAGCACGTCAGAAGCCAATGAAAGAGGCTTTGCGGGCAATGAACTGGTCACAGCGGCGGCTTGTAGGACAGTGGGACCATCTGAAAACTCAGCATGGCGTCCTCTTCCGGTGCCTGCGGGACCCCAGGGATGGTGAAGACGTGTGTCAGCTGGTTGTCCCAGAGTCTCTGCAGAGAACAGTGTTTGAGAACCAACATGACCATGGGAGACACTTCAGCGACAAGGGAATGTTAGAGGCCCTTAGGCGGGGCTACTATTGGCCCGCTATGTCTAAAGACGTCAAGTGCTGGGCACAGCAATGCAAGCGCTGTACACTCGCAAGAGACGTGTTCCCCAAGGCTCAGGCACCAATGACTTGCACCAATGTTGTCGCCCCTTTGGAAGTGCTGGCAATGGACTATACCCTTTTGGAGCCATCGGTCGGGGGGTATGAAAATGTCCTTGTGCTTACAGATATGTTCACAAGGTTCACCATTGCGGTTCCCACCAAAGACCAAACGGCAAGGACAACCACCAATGCAATCATCCAGAATTGGTTTGTCTATTATGGCTGTCCCGCCAGGTTACATTCCGACCAGGGCCGGAACTTTGAAGCCAGTGTCATTAAAGATCTCTGCTGGGTGTATGGAATTGCCAAGAGCCGGACGACTCCCTGCCACCCCCAGGGAAATGCCCATGTGAACGTTTTAACAGAACGATGCACGACATGCTCAGGTCCCTCCCCACTGAAAAGAAAAGAAACTGGAGAGAACATCTCCCAGAGTTGACCCTGGCTTATAATAGTCATGTGCGTCGCTCAACTGGGTATTCCCCTTTCTATCTGCTCTTTGAGAGGGATGCACGGCTACCTCGGGACATATTGGGAGGCAAGGACCTGGAAGTGAGCGACGTGGAAAACCTTGATGAATGGGTCCTGGGCCATCACCAGCGACTACAGACAGCTGCAGACGCAGCTCGGCGAGCTGGACAGGATGCCTCCAAGAGATGGAAAAGGATGTACGATCGCAAAGCACGCGGAGCACTCCTCAGGCCTGGAGACAGGGTCCTTCTGCGGAACCATCGCCCAAGAGGGAGGAATAAAATTCAGGATAGATGGGAATCAGACCCCTTCCTTGTGGTGGTACAAAACCACCCTGATATGCCAGTTTTTACCATTAAGCCAGAGGCTGGCGGCCCTACACGGGTAGTGCACAGGGATCAATTGAAGCCCTGCACTTTCGAGTGCCCCAGGTTGCAGAAAAGTCCCCTGCCCCGTCATTCACGTAGGGCCTCGGATGAGTCCATGTCTGATGATACTGATATGATTTATGTGCCACAAAGCCCTGTCCCTGCCCCTCCTAACCAACAAACGCCTAACACTCACCAGACGCCTCAAATGCTGCACACTCCCACCCACAGTACATCACGCAGAGACACTGACACAAGTGGGAGGGAAGAAAGTAGTGAACATTCGGGTATAATGGAAGACCACAGCACTGAAGTGGAGTCAGATGCATCTTTTGACGATGCAGACGAGTCAAGTATTGATGGTGAGAATCAGCCTCTGCCTACTAGGCCCCAGAGAAGTTCTAGGGGTCAGCTTCCCCTCAGATTTAAAGACTATGTCTTGAAATAAGTGTATGTTCCGTTTTGCTGTTACATGTTCATGTTCTTACCGTGTATGCTACTTTTGGTGTATGTTTGATGGGAAAAAAAAGAGAAAGCTCATCCTGTGGCACATCTGGACTATAGTGTGCAAGTGGACATTGATCAACATGGTCCAGTGCTGCCAAGAAGTCTTGGTTGTGGCAGGGTTTGAAAGGGGGGAGTGTGGGGAAGAATGTGACATGTCTCTCAGCCAATGAGAGGGAACGTCGGGTTTGGAGGGGAAAAGGAGAGGCGTGGCGAAAGAAGAATAAGGAAGGATTAAAAACATGGCAGCGGGTGCCGGCGACTAGAGGAGTTTGGTGCAGTAAAGTTACATGTTTCGCAAGCAACCTTGTCTTATGCAAGTTCGGGTATGTTTAGGTGCCTCTGAAGGCTATTTGGTGACATAATTTTAGGTTAATTATTCAAGACAAATTTTTATTTTATTGTCCGATTGTTTCATTTGAAAAACTATTTTATTATTTCATTTACATTTACCAGTCTCTGAGCTAATAAAATATAATTGTTTATCCAAGGTGGTTTCCTATTCTAAGTTGTGGGGTGGGGCACAAACATGCACATATCACATTACCACACACTCCTATAGGCACATACCCCAAGTAACTCCTACTCTCCCTGGCAGCACCCCCGCCGACAGGGGGGGACAAACGGGTCAGTTGTCCCGGGCCCAGGACAGAGGGGGGGGCCCAAAACTGACACTGATCATTAAAATGGTCAGTGTCAGTCAGCGCGCACGCTAACTGCAGCAGCAGCAGTCTGTGTGTCATGGCTCCTTGCTGCTCCCCCTCCCCTCTCGTACATGGCTCAGCGGCGCCAGCCAATCAGCACGCAGGCTCAGCCTGGCCCGCCCACTCTGCTTCTCTTCACTCAACACACAAACAATCGCGCGGCTCCTGTTCAGAATGGGAGAGAGACCGCAGCAGCTGAAAAACAGGAAGAGGGAAATAAGCGGCGTTTGGCTTTATTTTAATACCGTAAATGAAATCAAGCTGTATGTTTTTTAAAAAGTCGGTTAAATTCAGTGGAAACCTAACAAATTTATCTAAGCACGTGAAAAACCATGAGCAAGAAAACGTTGAGAAACAGAAAAGGAGACGAAACTTCTCTCATTGCCCCGACAGACCCACAGACTGACGTCACTGACTGAGGCGTTTCAGTCCTCCAGAATACATCCAGGTAGATCAGAGTGTTCATCTTCAGCAGCACTTCATGTTAACTTTCAAAGTAGATATTATCTATCATATGCTACTGGAGCCCACAGAGAAAATGAAATGTAATTAAGACATTTTAAGAACCCAGTACATATATCCTATTAAAAAGTCTTATTTAGCTAATCCTTTATTTATCTCACGACAGGGAAATTTATAGGATTAAAGCAACAGGCAGGTGCACACAACACAGACAAAATTACATAAGGATTGAAAGATATATGAGGTGGATTAGGAAGAAAAAAACAAAGATAAAATTATTATTATTATTATATAATTGTAATAATAGAATAAAAATCACAAAACCCGAAAGGTCAACAGTTTCATGATACATCAAGCTTAAATGTCAAAGGTATCTGTGAATGTTGTGCGTTTAATGGCAAAAGGAAGCCTTTCTCAGAGATTCAGAGGGCAGAGAATTCCCAAAGTATCTAACATATTCTACTTCCTGCAATGGAAGGGAAAAAAATTGTTAGGGACTGGCTAATATACAGCAGGTCAAAAGAAAGGCCATATTTTGACTGCAATGCTTGCTGTTCTCTGATGAAGAAAAGATCAACTAGTGCACTAAATTCAATAGATGGGTTGAAAATATCCAATATAAAATACCAAGATTTCCAGGGCATGAAGTATACAGTTAAGTTGACTTTGTGTGTGTGTGTGTGTGTGTGTGTGTGTGTGTGTGTGTGTGTGTGTGTGTGTGTGTGTGTGTGTGGTGGCGGCAGGTGTAGAGGGGGGGGGGGGGCAAAAAGATTGCGTTGTCCCGGGCCCTAGCAAAGCTGTCAGCCTGGCAGTATTAATTAATACAAGATAGTAACTCTCATGTAAGTTCAGGCTCTTACATTTGGCGTACACGAACAGCACGAATGTCTGTGTTGCTTTTTAGCAAGCCCGTTTAAATGTCAGACTCAGAGGAAATGAATCAGCTGCGGTCGCAGTTTGAAGAACTCCAAGCGAAGTTTCATGAACAATCCTCGCATATGAAAGAACAAACGGCACTACTTGAACAGGCCAGAAAAGATAAAAGAGAGGCTATGGCGATGGCAAAAGTGGTACTTGAACAGAAAAACCAGCCTACTGTCTACATACAGAGAGATAGAAAGTGCACAGATTTCACAGGCAGTAAAGGAAGTGATGAGCAATGTATAGAAGAATGGATAGCTTCAATTAAGTCATACTTTAATGTATGTAAAATCCCTGAAGAGGATAAAGTGGAACTCATAAAGCAGCACCTGAAGGGAGAAGCCAAACTAACTGTTAAACTCATGCTGGAGAGTAGCGCTACAAATGCTGAGGCTGTGTTCAAGGTCCTTGAGGAGGTGTATGGTGACAAAGTCCCTGTAGGCACAAGGCTAAGAGAGTTCTACGACCGTAAGCAAGTAGCTGGTGAAAAAATTAGGGCATTTGCGTATGACCTCCAGGAGAAACTTTGTCGATTAATAAGACGTGACGAAAAGCGCTTCCAAGATTCAGATTCAGTGCTCATGGAGCAGTTTGTGTTGGGATTGCATGACGATTCCTTACGCAGAGAGATGAAGAGGCAGATCAAGGGGAAGGAATCTAAAAAATTCAGTGAGCTCATGCAGGCCGCCATCGACTGGTCAGAGGAGGAAGAAGTTCTGTCAGCTGGTCCAGCAAAGAACCCCAACCAGGGCACTGTAAGCGCTGCTTCTGCGGAAAGTAACTCCTGTGCCGGGCTGTCACTGCAGTCGCTGCACGAATCCATACAAAAACTTGCACTTGTTTACATGAAGCTTTTTTATTCCGATCAGCCATTTATTACTTTACTTTTGTTCATGTAACTGTAGCTAATGAGACATACCAACACAGGAGAGCTAATATTATCTTGTTGTTATGCCAGAAGCTGTTTGAATATGATTATTATTAGGGTTCCAAGCCCGCAGCGCAGGCGAACGGCTATGCCGTTGTAACGCTAATTGAGGCTAGGCGCCTGACTACGGCCAATTTTGTTAGTATGGCAATCAGAAAGGTTCGGCCGAGGAGCCCGTGTGTGAATAAATACCATGACAAAAAGTAAAGTTGAGTTATTGTATTTTAATGTATATATATATATTTATATATATATTTAGGAAGGTATTTGAATAATAATAATAATAATAATAATATTTTCTTATAAATATAAACAATAAACACAACAAGGAACCAACAATAACAAAAAAACAAATAAACCCGGATGAGACACAAGAGGTTTTCTTTCTCTCATTCAAGTCCCTGTTTTTCTCTTTTCTTTTTCTTTTAAGGTGATTAATGAGTCACCAACAATAGTCCAACTGGTGTTAGTCCGTGATCCAAGGGGAAAGGAAAAAAAATAATTAAAGGTCCGGGAAGGAAAAAAAAAAGAAGTTGGTTCTAGTACATCCTACCGCAAAGCTGCGGTGATCCGGTGGTAGCTCGCCATCCTGACTTGAAACCGTAGGGAGGAAAAACCTGACCTAAACGAGGTCATAGATAAAATAACAATTAGCATTTAACCAGGGTTAAACTGCTATTCAAAAACATACATAACTAACCAAATAATATTAGTCAGGAATCATTTAAGTAAGTTTCCAAGTTAATCGCGTTAATATTACAGATCAAATAAAGTCAGACAAGATATCAAAATAAAGTCAGACAAGGTATCAAAGTAAAGTCAGACAAGGTATCAAAGTAAAGTCAGACAAGGTATCAAAGTAAAGTCAGACAAGGTATCAAAATAAAGTGCACTTTTAAATTCTATGCAATTTTAATTGACAATAACGTCAATTAAAATTAATTCACTTAAATACTGCTTCAATAAGCATCTAATTGGTCTCTAGTTTTGTTGGGCAACTTCGGAAACCAACCAGTACAAAGTTCCATTGGCCGTTCACAAATCAAATGAAAAATAACAAAAAGTGTCCCTAAAGGACGAAATCAAAAGGCTTATATAACATTTTAACGGCATATGGTTCAATCGGCCACATAATTAACAAAAGAAAATGGTTTATTTTTTACCACAAAACCATTTAAAACGCCAATACACAACTCATAAGTGGGCGTGTCGCCATCGAGTTTCTACTTTTCCAAAAAAAAAAGAAATGACAGAGAATTAGCAATTCACCGTCGAGTAGTGGTCACAACACGCTCAAAGTAATCCTTCGGCTGCTTTAATTTGAGTTGATGCTGCAATATAATTCAGCGATTTAGGGAAACGCCAACAGAAGCAGCTAGCCACAGTAACAGCAGCAACAGCAATGGAGGGATCAGAGCTCACCTTCAACCCAGAACTTAAAGGGTGGCTTCTCCTTTGACCCGCCAAAATAAAATACGGGTAATTATTTTATGCGGGTTACACTCTCCCCTCCTGATCCCATGTACGTCCTCGTACATGCACCAGGCTGGCAGCAAATGGGTGGCTGGCTAGAGTATGGATCAATCAACGGTTCTTCTTCGTCTTCCTGGAGGGCGAAAGAAAAGGCAGAACTCAGCCCATGGAGTAAAGTCTGAATGCTTTTCAATAATGGTTTGCCAGGTTTAGTATACTGCAGCCGCTCAGGTGGTTTTCTTGTGCAGCTGGAACGTCTCAGGGGTTGGTCCTCAGTATCCAAAGCTACTGATTCCACTGGTGAATGAGGTTCTTCAGCATAGCTGGAAATGTCTGGCTCTTGTGTTTCAGGTCCTGCATTTTCAGATTCTGGAGTATCAGGACCTAGAGAGAGACTTCCTTCAACTCTGGAGACCTCTGCAGGATTAATTTGTTCAGGGTCAATTTCAGGTTCCTCACTGTCCATTGCTAGTTGTTCCTCTTTAACAGTTGTGGGTTCCCTTTCCACAGGTGTGGGAGTGTCTTTCTCGTCATCACTGTCCTCTTCAGTGACAGGTACTGAAGATTGTGTCAAGGGGACAGACTGCTCGGCAGGAGGTAAGTCAATGTCAATCATAGATTTGACAGGTTCAAAAAATGATGGGATGTGCAGAGGTGGATTGATTAGTTCATCCTCTGATGGATCCTCTTCATCATCAGCAGCTACTGGAGAGGACAAAGGAGATTTCTTTTTATCTCTGGTAGGTATTTCTTCCTCAGGAACAGGTAAGTACCCACATGGCAATAAAAGGTCTCGATGCAGTGTTCTTAGTGGTTTGTTCTGGCCTTCTGGTCTGACTGTGTACACGGGAAGATTGCCGGCTTTCACAACAATATACACAGCCGACTCCCACTTATCTGTGAGCTTATGTTTCCCTCTTATTCGCACGTTCCTTACCAAAACTCTGTCTCCAATGTCCAATTCTGACGCAGTAACTTTTCGGTCGAATCTAGTCTTGTTACGTTGCATCACCTTAGCTGAGTTCCTACTAGCCAGTTTGTAGCTCTCCTCCAGCTGGGATTTTAACTTCTGCACATATTGTGTGTGGGAGGTAAATCCATCCCTACTTAATGGCAGTCCAAAGGCTAAGTCCACTGGTAGGCGAGGTTGGCGTCCGAACATCAGCTCATATGGTGAGTATCCTGTAACATCGTTTTTTTGTGCAATTGTAGGCATGCACTAGCGGTTTTACGAAGTCTTTCCAATGAGTTTTTTCCTTTTCAGTTAATGTTCCCAGCATATTCAGCAGTGTTTGATTAAAACGTTCGACGGGATTTCCTCTTGGATGGTATGGAGTGGTTCTTATTTTTTGGATGTTGGCCATTTTGCAGAGCTCTCGAATGGTTCGTGATTCAAAATCTGAACCCTGATCACTGTGCAACTTTTCCGGGATGCCATAATGCACAAGGAAATTGTCCCACAAACACTTGGCAACAGTCCTGGCTTTTTGGTTTGGAGTAGGCACATCAATGGCATACTTTGTGAAATGATCCGTTATGACAAGAATGTCTTTGACTCTGCGATCCGGTTCCACAGATAGGAAATCCATACACACCAACTCCAAAGGGTGAGTGGTTTTAATGTTAACCAAAGGTGCTGCTCGCTCAGGCAATGATTTACGTCTCACACACCTTTCACAGGTTCTGACTTTGTTGACAACATCGATGAACATTCTAGGCCAGTAGAAACGAGAACGGACTAAGTCGAGAGTTCTTTCAATTCCCATATGGCCCATTTGGTTATGCAGTTGACCCAGCACAACAGCTCGATACTCCTCAGGTAATACTAGTTGGTATGTTGGTTCATTTCCCACTTGTCTCCTCCTAACAAGAAGGTTGTTTTGGAGCTCCATTTTGTTTACTTCTCGCAGTAGAAGGGGCAGTTCAGGAAGTTCTTCCTTCACCGATGGTGATGGTGGCTCTCCTCGTTCAAGCTGAGCTATGACATGGCGGATAACAGGGTCGTCACGCTGCTTGGCTGCGATGTCATTTGCCGAGAATCGAGGAAGTAGAGAGGAGCTGAACTGTTCATCATCAGTAAAACTGTCAGGTAGACTGTTGGCATGGACAGACATAGACAATACCAGAGCATGATCAAGATGTACATCTGTGCTGTACACTATGTGACGAGCACAAACTGCTTCGATGGTGTGCTGGTCGATGGAGACATAATCTGGTTCAGGGAGGTGTTGCTGGGCAAATTTTAGGACTCGTTCATGTTCCTTCCTGGAGGTAAGATCATCAAACAACTCACAATGAGGTCGCCGAGACAACCCATCAGCATCCATGTTCTGCTTTCCAGCTCTGTAGATGATCTTGAATGTGAAGGTCAACAAAGCTGAAAGCCATCTGTAACTGGTAGCGTCGAGCTTTGCTGAGGATAACAGGTAAGTTAGTGGATTGCTGTCTGTGACAACCGTGAACTGAGCACCGTAGAGATAATCATTAAATATCTCAGTTACCGCCCATTTTAGAGCGAGAAACTCTAATTTATGAGCAGGGTATTTGGACTCACTTCGCGAGAGACCCCTGCTGGCATATGCCACAACTCTGTTCTTTCCATCCTGCTCCTGATACAACACCGCACCCAGACCGGTGGAACTGGTGTCAGTGTGGAGTGTGTAGGGCTTTTGTGGATCAGCAAATGCCAATACAGGAGCAGAAGTTAGTTTCTCAATGATGGTTTCAAAGGCCTGCTGGCACACTGGTGTCCACCGTCCTCCAAATGGTGCTTTGGGGTTCAAGTAATTCTCTGGTTTTAACATTGATCTCAGTTTCTTCTGGGATGGCGGATAACCAGCAGTCAGATCATGCAGTGGCTTAACTATGGCTGAATATCCTTGGAGAAAACGGCGGTAATATCCAGAGAAACCAAGGTAAGATCTCAATTCTTTCAGGTTCTTGGGTACTGGCCAGGAGGTAAGTGTTTTGATCTTATCCGGATCTGTCTCAACACCATTTTGGGACACTACATGCCCAAGATATATCACAGAGGTTTGGAAAAATACACATTTCTCAACTGACAATTTTAACCCAAAGTCTTTAAGCTTGTTGAGAACTTTCATCAGTCGTTCTTCATGTTCCTCCAAAGTAGGTGCAAAAATGATCAAGTCATCAATGAAAACCAAAACTTCTTTTTGATTTAATTCTCCCATGCATCTTTCCATCAACCGTTGGAATGTGCTTGGGGCGTTAGTGACCCCTTGTGGCATGCGGTTGAATTCCCAAAACCCCAATGGACAAACAAAGGCAGTTTTGGATTTATCCTTTTCCTCCATCTCAATCTGATAATAGCCAGACTTGAGGTCTAGTACAGTGAACCACTTTGATCCAGAAAGGGCAGAAAATGTGTCTTCGAGCTTTGGTAGAGCATAGGCATCCTTTATTGTTTGGAGATTTAATTTTCTGTAGTCAATACAGAGGTGTACACTGCCGTTCGTCTTGCGTACAACCACAATTGGAGAGGCAAACGGCGAATCAGACTCACGTATGACTCCTGAATCAGAAAGTTATTGCAAATGCTTCCTTACAGCGTCAACATCTTGAGGGTGGATTGGTCTCTGCCTTTGTTTAAAAGGGGTGGGATCAGACAACTTGATTTGATGTTTAACTTTGTCTGTCGGCCAAAGTCCAGGTCATGCTTTGCAAACACCTCAGGAATACTGTTGAGTTTCCAGATGATTCGCTGCTTCCATTCTGGAGATACATCAGGATTATTGCACGGGTTAATATACTGTACTACAACCTGTGCAATAATCCTGATGTAGTGACTTCTGCTGCTATCAACACCTGAACATATGTCAGTACACATGTATGTATGTATGTACAAATGTATACATACAAGTTAATCGCGTTAATATTACAGATCAAATAAAGTCAGACAAGATATCAAAATAAAGTCAGACAAGATATAAAAATAAAGTGCACTTTTAAATTCTATGCAATTTTAATTGACAATAACGTCAATTAAAATTAATTCACTTAAATACTGCTTCAATAAGCATCTAATTGGTCTCTAGTTTTGTTGCGCAACTTCAGAAACCAACCAGTACAAAGTTCCATTGGCCGTTCACAAATCAAATGAAAAATAACAAAAAGTGTCCCTAAAGGACGAAATCAAAAGGCTTATATAACATTTTAACGGCATATGGTTCAATCGGCCACATAATTAACAAAAGAAAATGGTTTATTTTTTACCACAAAACCATTTAAAACGCCAATACACAACTCATAAGTGGGCGTGTCGCCATCGAGTTTCTACTTTTCCAAAAAAAAAAGAAATGACAGAGAATTAGCAACTCACCGTCGAGTAGTGGTCACAACACGCTCAAAGTAATCCTTCGGCTGCTTTAATTTGAGTTGATGCTGCAATATAATTCAGCGATTTAGGGAAACGCCAACAGAAGCAGCTAGCCACAGTAACAGCAGCAACAGCAATTATGCGGGTTACACCGTTCTTCTGCACTGTGTGCAGAGAACCCTATTGTTTTTCGTGTGTTTGTTCATTATTCTCGCAATATTATTCTCCGCTAAAACGCGTTGTGCGGCCCATGCGGACTTGTAACAAATCTATTGAATCAGGTATCCAAGTACAGAACGTGCACCGCTACTCAAACCCAGAAATTCAGACCCCTCAACAACTAGGGGGCGCTATAACAAAGGACAATGCGTTTCGGCCTATAACCACCAAACTACTGGTCCCACACTCAAAAACTTCACATCACTTTGTTTATTGGATGATTCTGCATCAAAAAGGTAATTGGGACACCCTTCGTTTCCAAGCTAGTTTTCGCGCTACATGGCTACAAAGGTTAAACCTTTCTTGTTAAACTCCTCCTACATTTTGTGTGCAATTCGCGCAAAACTCCATATATAACCGTGTAATGGACAAATAAAAAAAGTTAACATGGCGGATTTATTAATTTTGACTTTTTCGAAAAGTAACGCTAAAATAAGTGATTGTTAGCTAGCTAGCTCTAAATGTAATTGGTGATTATTCTAAAACCATAACAGATTTTAACATGTCCTTCATAACCCATAGTCCAAATAAGATTTTGCACATGTGACCCGCGTTTGAGGATCGTCCATCACTAAGGGGCGCTGTGATGTCAAGAAATCTACTACGCAAGAATGGCTGATCGGATTTTTACAAAACCTTCTTCATCCCCTTCCAGTCATAGCCCTGAACCAAAGTTTTAAATATGGTAATGATTGAAACAAGTGGGCGGGGCCTATTTCCAAAAGTGTGAAAAAAAACTTGAAAACGTCAATAAATTACCAAAAATCCATTTTATGGTGTAACGATCTCAGATTTTCAGGATGTATTCCTTGAATAAGGTGTAACAATTCTCTCACTGCATCTATTGAGGTTTTTGAAAGTTGCAAACTCTTATTTTTTAAAAGTTTGTAAAATGGAGAAATCAATGTATTTTCCACAAATATTGTTCAATCCCCAAGAAAATGGCCTCTCTTTGTAAAGCGCATGCAGACTAAACATAGATTTCAGTTTGGTAAAAATCCAGGCAATTTTGACTTATTTGCAAGACATTGAAATTCACATGTGCAAGACTATAAAGTTTAATATTTTTTTTCTCTGAAACGCTTTTTACAATAGGCATTTAAAAAATCACGTAGTTAGATAAAGCACTCTTTGAGATCCATGAATATATTCAGAATTTTAGACCAAACCGTTGATTTTTAATGAATTTATGAATTTTATGATCTGTTCACCATCCAGAGCTGTGAACAGGGCGGCCATTTTGCCCATATTTGAGCACATCACAGTATGTGACGTCACATCCCGTGATGTTTCTAAGCGGAGCAGAAACTTGAAGAGGGAGGATTGGCCTGGAAGTAGCAACGCGGAAACCCTTGGTCGGTTGATCTACTAAGCTCCTGCAGAAGGGTTCGTTTTGTGTTGACTTTAGCGGTTGGCAAAACTAGAGTGTGACTGAATTGGGATGACAAGCAAGGTAGATGGGGGTGGTGAGGATGATGATATGGATTTTGATGAATGGACTCCGGTAGGCAGAGGTAGAGGTAAGGAAAAAAGTTTGAAAGATGATAGAGAGATTGCTAGCCAAATTAGTAAGAGAAGTTTAGAAGATTGTAGTTCAGATGAAGAAAACAGAGTGGTGAGGAGGAAAGTGACAAATGAGGAATTTAAGGTAATACTTAAGTTTAGGAAGGAAGATGAGAACATAAATCTAATTTCGATAGCAGTTTCTAGAGAAGTAAAAAAAGAAAATAGGGGAGGTGGAGTTAGTTAAAATCTTGCGAGATGGAAACATGTTGATAAAATGTAAATCTGAAGAACAAAAGAATAAAAGCATGCAGATTGATAATATTTGTAAAAAGGTTGTGGGTGAAAGGAAAGTTGTTGGAGAAAATAGAGTATCACGTGGTGTAATCACTGGTATTCCACTCGAGGAAGATTTGGAAAAAATTAAAAGAAATATACATGGTGGTGAAGGGCGTAGGTTAAAAAGATTGTTAAAATCTGTGGATTGGGAAAAAATAGAAAGTCTCTCGGTACTTCTGGAGTTTCAAGGTGGCGTTCTTCCTGATAAGGTAAAGATTGGCTTCATGAGTTTTCCTGTTAGGCCTTATATCCCTCCTCCTTTGCGATGTTTCAAATGTCAAAGGTATGGTCACATTGCAGCAGTGTGTAAAGGGAAGCAAAGATGTGCAAAATGTGGTGGACATCATCGATATGAGGCATATGGAGCGGACGTACAGCTGAAGTGTTGCAACTGTGGTGGTCAGCATAATGTAGCATATAGAGGTTGTGAAGTAAGGAAAAGGGCAGCAGAAATACAACAGTTGAAAACAGTTAAAAATATTACTTATGCAGAGGCAGCAAAAAGTGCTCAAGAAAAAAGAACAGTTCAGAAAAGTCAACAAGTGTCTTCTAGTCCAAGTCCTGGGCCCAGTCAAAGAACAATTAACCTGACTTCCGCCAGATGTATGTCGCTCCGCCTAGCTTCACTCACATACATCTGGGACACCTCCATAGGAATTGCCTTTATTGAAGGCTGGGCCTTATCAAAAATCCTTGCATATGATTGGATAAGCCACTTGTCTGTCATTTTATTGACGTGCTATTTCAACCACTCACACCGAAGCCAACCCGTGACGCTGATGAGAGCGACGCAGGAAAAAACAAAACTTTTTTTTTTATGTGTTTGCGGCTCTAGTGGCACACGTTTTATTGACAGTGAGCTGACAGGAAGAGGGGGGAAGACAGGCGGCAAAGCGCCGCGGGTCGGAGTCGATCCCGGGCCGACCGCATTGAGGACTAAAGGCCTCCTAATATGGTTCGCGCTAACCGCTCCGGGGCGCGTCCGCGTCCGTGGAGACCAGGACGGAACACAGGAGCCGAAGACTTGAGACCAGGACGGAACACAGGAGCCGAAGACTTGAGACCAGGACGGAACACAGGAGCCGAAGACTTGAGACCAGAACATCTGAGCCGGGAACTTGAGACCGTGAAACAGCTGCTGGAACCGTGGAACAGAACTTGAGACCGTGGAAGTGAACTTGTGACCGTGGAACTGCTGGTGAACGTGAGACCGTGGAACTTAACTTGAGACCGATGAACTGCTGCAGAGCGTGAGAGCGTGGAACTGAACTTGAGACCGATGAACTGCTGCAGGGCGTGAGAACGTGGAACTGAACTGCAGGACTTGAGAGCGAGGACCAGAGTTGCGGAACTGGAGAGCGTGGAACTGAGTAGCAGAACTGGAGAGCGTGGAACTGAGCTGCAGGACTTGAGAGCGAGGACCAGAGTTGTGAAACTGGAGAGCATGGAACTGAGTAGCAGAACTGGAGAGCGTGACTTGAGACTGACCGAGACTGAGCTGGAGTGAACACTACGGGCCGGCGACGAGAGCAGAAAGAGGTACGTTTAAATAAGGGTGGAACCAGGTGGAAGCAGTTGCGGGTTAATTGCAGCCTGCCAGGTGAAACCGATCAGGCTGCGCAGGAACGAGAGAGAGAGAGAGAGAGGCTCAGCATGCAGCCATAAGCTGCATCCTGACACATTGTTAAAAAGATTTAAGAAGCAATTAATAATATAGAAAAATGGTCTTTTAAATGGGGATTTAAAATTTCTATAAACAAAACAAAGACTTTATTTTTCACGAGGAAGAAAGTATCTGAAAATTTTAAATTGCTAATCATGAATTAGAGAGGGTAAAGGAAATTAAGTTTTTGTGTTTATGGTTGGATGAAAAACGTAATTGGAAAATTCATATTCAAAAAGTAGTGGATAAGTGTAAGAGAGTTTTAAATGTAATGAGGTGTTTGGTGGGGAGTGAGTGGGGTGCTGAGAGGAAAGCATTGAAAGCAATATATACTGGTTTAATAAGGTCGGTATTTGATTATGGAAGTATAGCTTTTGGATCAGCATCAGAAACACTACTCAAAAAATTAGATAATATTCAGTATCAAGCCAAGATTATGTACAGGAGCTATCAGAACAACTCCAACGTCGGCTTTATTAGTAGAAATGAGAGAGTTACCACTTCATCTTAGAAGATTACAGTTAAAGACTTATTATTGGTGTCATTTAAAGGGACATTAGGAAAATCATCTATGTCAAGAAATTTTAAAACCTAGTTGGGAAAAGGGAAAAAAGAATTTAAAATCTTTTGGTTGGGATATAGAAAATATTATAAAAGAATTTGATTTAGATTATATAAATATTAGTCAAACAGTTCCTCTTTCACCAGTTCATTCCTAATAGTGTTGTTGATTTAACTTTGTTGGAGAAAAGGGAAAAAGGAAACTATTTAGATTCTAATTCAGTACAATCATATTTAGACAATAACTATTATGGATATATCCACGTTTTTACAGATGCTTCCCCCAAATAGCAATAATGGGGTGTCATTCATTGTCCCAGAATTTAATATTAAGAAATGTAAAAGAATTTACAATTCAGGTATTCCTTTTGGTTTAATTATTTCTAAATTCCAACATGACATTATTCAACTAGACTGAGCAATAATTATTTAATTTGTGGGCAAAAGATGGACTAAACTCGGGACTAAACTCGGGACTAAATCAGGTGCTTAAACTAGAGCAAACAAGGACTAAAACTTACTAAAACAACACCAGGTATAGAGCCCACCAACAATTGTCGGGGCATGCAGCGCTGGGATGAAATGTCCTTGATGGAGGGAAGAGGAGCCCCAATGATCCCTTCTGCTGTCCTCACCACTCTCCTCATGTTCTTCCAGTCTGAGGCGCTTCAGCCTCCACACCACACAGAGAGACAGCTGGTCACAATGCTCTCTATGGTGCTTCTGTAGAAGGTCGTGAGGATGGGCCAGGACAGGTGGGCTCTCCTCATCCTCCGCTGGAAGTACAAGTGCTTCTGTGCCCTCCTCCCCAGTGACGTGATTTTCACAGACCAGATGAGGTTGTGCGTCATGTGCACCCCGAGGAATTTGGTAATGCTGACCACCTCCACAGTTGAGCTGTTGATGAGCAGTGGAGCGTGGTGAGGCCAGTTCTTCCTGAAGTCCACGATGATCTCCTTCGTTTTCTCCACGTTCAGGATCAGTCCTGGTCCTGGTCGTTGTCGTCTCTAATCAGGCCCACCACCGTCGTGTCGTCTGCAAACTTCACGATGTGATTGGTGGTGAACCTGGGGACGCAGTCGTGTGTCATCAGGGTGAACAGCAGGGGGCTCAGGACACAGCCCTGAGGGGAGCCCGTGCTGAGGGTGATGACATCAGAGGTGTTCTGTCCGACCCGGACCAAATCTAGCAGACGGTTGCGAAGGGGTGTGCTGAAGCCCAGATTTTTCAGTTTTTCTGCCAGATGCTGTAGGATAATGGTGTTGAACGCTGAACTGAAGTCCAGGAACATGCTCAAGGAGGCGGGGCGTGGGTGGGCTTGGAACCCGTTAATAACTGCTTGCAGTTCTAGTTATTAATTATAATTTGGTGTTATAATTTTAATAATAGGTTATTCAAACTCAAATAGTAGCTATAACAAAATATGACTCAAATGGTGGTGATTATAAGACTCTAAACTTGTAATGATTAAATACCACTAATGCATTTATTAATTAGCTGTTATGAACTCATTTATGCCGGAACAAGATTATCCGATCGGCTCCTGACCGAAGAGATTTATCCAGCAAGCTATGAGACCCCAATATAACTGCAATTAGAGTTTAAATCCTTATTCCTTATCACCAATCCAATGATAATGTCTCTGTGTTAATGTCAGATGTTAACTCGAAAGGTAGGTAACTCTATATTCTGAAAGACCATGCAGCTCTGAATTGGAATGAACACAAACAATTACTATTCCACACGTTGTAATTTATTGAACCAAACAATTCCCTGTTACAGTAATTATTCTAATTCAATAACTTAGGAAACTCTACTCACTACCAAACTAAACATGCAAAATTATATGGAAATAAACAAGTCAAAATGGATTAAAATAAAAGGTAGCAAAATCTTAGTTCAACTCAGTTGTTTAAACATCGCATTCAAGACGTCGGCATTTAACGTAGCAGCATTGACAGACACAACAGCTCTGGGAACTGGATGGACGCTTCACTATTCTAACAAGCTATAGCTAGCTAACAGCTCAGCTACGCTGCACCCTTCCAAGATGGCGACTATGACGACACGTGACCCTTACGCATCACGCAAGGTGATGCGTAAGGGGAGGTCTTAATGACGTAACCAACGCTTACGTTGATGTGGGGTGGTACCTTGATTAAGAGGCGGTCTGAATGAGAAATTCGAGAGGAGACCGCGAACTGAAGTTTAACAAAGAGATTGAACTGATAAGGAGAAAGCAAGGAGAGAGGGAAAAGGATGGAAAAATCGGCTCTCGGCGGAGCCACTTATAAGAACCGCAAATCAACGCAGCCAAAATCACTTACAAAAAGCATGCACATACAACAGAAAATGTTCAACAGTTAAAACAAACTCCGTCTTGGAGTAAACAAGAATTAAACAAAATTCTTACTTCTGCCCAGGCACTGAAATAATACCCTCTTATGGGTGAAAAGAGAAATAAAAGGGGAAAATCCCGTTTACTTGTGTTGTCTCAGGGGAATTCCTAAAGCGCTCAGAGTCCGCGGCGTCCTGAATGGGCTTCGGCGGACGCAGGTGTCGGACAGCGGGGGAACGGGAGGGGCAGTCCCTTCGCCTTTCTCGTTCTCTGGGCGTCCAGACGCTTTGTTTAGCCAAAACAAAAGCGTGGTCCTCTTTCAATCACTGGGAGATAAAACGGCTCTCAGTCTTCGATCGAAGTGGGTTTAAAAGTACTTTTTAGAGCCGACCTCCTGCATCAGCATTGCAGGGATGAAGTTGCTTCGGTAAATCTCGGTCCAGCGAGAAATCGAGCATGTGGCACGTGGGGAAAATCCCAATGGAGTGAAACAGCTGCGTGCCTTCCCGTACTGGCGGAGCGCCAAGAAGAAGACAGAACGCTTGTGCGGTCGGGTAGAAACGTTATCTCGTTGCTACAGTTGGTGGTCATTTTGGGCCGTGTTGCATGATGGGAGTTGGTGGCCATTTTGACCACATTGCCTCATGGAAAATGCAGTCCATCACGTCCCGAACTAATGCAGGCTGTCACGTCCTGACATGGCATAACACTGTTGTTTTAGCTAACTCCTTCCTCAGGAAAGACCTTAAGCAGAGTGGGTGCGTTTACTGAAGACCAGTGTTGGGTAAGTTACTTTAAAAATGTAATCCGTTACAGTTACAAGTTACTTTGTTTAAAATGTAATTGTAGTGTAACTTTTTCGATTACTTTTAAAAAGTAATGTAACTAATTACCTTTGAATACTTTTTGATTACTTTAAGGTTTTAATGAGTATTGACCCATGTTCAACATTTAATTTTTGAGAACTGAATGTGAACCTTAAAAAAGCACTAAGCTGAAAGGGAACTGCAGACAGGCAATCACAGGATGTCCACAAGAAGAGATGCCAGCACCAGGCATGTAAGATTTTCTCAGACTCCTCTCATCGGGCCATACTCTTTTCTGCTCCTCCCCCAGGCTCTACCATTTACGCAGTTTGCAGACTAACACAAGCAGGTTCAGAAACCACTTTTTTTTCTACAACGGTCACCTTATTGAGCTCTTCCCAAAGACCAGTCTTTCCTTCCCCTCTATCCACAGTAAATGTGCAACTGCAGTAACATTTATCTTTGTTTAAATGAAAAATGAATATACGAACAAACTTAAATACACTAGGTGAGTTGTTTAGAATACAAGAAAATGTAAGTTTGTTGTGACAGTTACTTCTAAATCTAATGGAGAAGGCATCCGTTTAATGAAAAAGTTTCATGTGTGTGTGACGATTTTTAAGTTTAAAACAAGGAGGATGGATTTTTCGGCAACTCCTTGCCAAAAATTGCATCCCCTGCTATCTCAGAGGAATTGACACTTGTATGACTCTATTCCTGTATATCCATCAGTAGTTAAAGGACAAGAGTCAGCAAATGCAAATTCTGCCCTGTAAAACAATGACAGCACAATTGTTGCTGTATGATCTGAATCCCCATTTGGAGCTTTTAAACAGGCTTTGAAAAACTTTGATAATTTGCTGCTGTAATATTATAGATTTTTTAGAATAAAAAGCTAGCAGATGTGCATAATCAAAAATAACAGAAATACAATTATAGAGCATTCAGTATTGTAAGAAAGCCCACACTGTTTCTGGATAAATACATTATTGTATGAGTTAAGTTCTGTTCCGTTTTCTGCCTTTTTCGTTGTAAAACTGAAATGTCCCATGCTCCTGAATGCACCATAGCTTTCCGACGCTCACGAACGCAACCCTGTGAACGCTGAGCTGTGTAGACGCGCGTTTGATTTTCCGCTTAAGACAAAGTTTTGCAGTTTCACAACACACGTCGGCTCTCACGGTTTATTGTTGTGTGTGAATAACAAGAGACTGCATGATTGCAAAGCGCCTTGTTGCATCTTTCTCTTCCTTAAAATGAAGCCAAACTTTGGATTGCTTTACCCGATGGGGCGCCTTTTTTTTCTTTTCTAGACTTAAATTTCCATTGCTTGAAGGCTGTCATTTTTGATTCAATTCAATTCAATTCAATTCAATTTTATTTATATAGCGCCAAATCATGAAACATGTCATCTCAAGGCACTTTACAAAATCAAGTTCAATCATATTATACAGATTGGGTCAGATTATACAGATTGGTCAAAATGTCCTATATAAGGAAACCAGTTGATTGCATCAAAGTCCCGACAAGCAGCATTCACTCCTGGGGAACCGTAGAGCCACAGGGAGAGTCGTCTGCATTGTACATGGCTTTGCTGCAATCCCTCATACTGAGCAAGCATGAAGCGACAGTGGGAAGAAAAACCACCCATTAACGGGAAAAAAAAACCTCCGGCAGAACCGGGCTCAGTATGAACGGTCATCTGCCTCGACCGACTGGGGTTACAGAAGACAGAGCAGAGACACAACAAGAGAGACAAAAAGCACAGAAGCACACATTGATCTAGTAATCTGTTCTACATTAGATGGTAGTAACGGGTGAGCCGTCTTCTCTGGATGATGTCAAAGTTAACAGAACGCCAGACCAGGTGTACCTACTATGAAGAAAAAGAGAGAGAGCAAAAAGTTAAAAGCTGAAATGACGACAGTCATTTCAATGTAATACAATGCAAAACTGGAGAACCGTAGAATGAAGAACAGTAGAAATCAGTAGAGTGAGAAAATTAGACCCTGATGTCCTCCAGCAGCCTAGGCCTATCACAGCACAACTATAGAGATAGCTCAGGGTAACATGAGCCACTCTAACTATAAGCTTTGTCAAAAAGGAAAGTTTTAAGATTAGTCTTAAAAATAGATAGGGTGTCTGCCTCACGGACCAAAACTGGGAGTTGGTTCCACAGGAGAGGAGCCTGATAGCTAAAGGATCTGCCTCCCATTCCACTTTTAGAGACTCTAGGAACCACCAGCAGACCTGCAGTCTGAGAGCGAAGTGCTCTGTTAGGAACATACGGGGTAATCAGAGCTCTGATATATGATGGAGCTTGGTTATTAAGGGCTTTATACGTTAGAAGAAGAATTTTAAATTCTATTCTTGATTTAACAGGAAGCCAATGAAGGGAAGCTAAAATTGGAGAAATATGATCCCTCTTGTTGATTTTCATCAGGACTCTTGCCGCAGCATTTTGGATCAGCTGAAGACTTCGAACTACATTTTGTGGACTTCCTGATAGTAAAGAATTACAATAGTCCAGCCTTGAAGTAACAAATGCATGGACTAGTTTTTCAGCATCACCCCTGGACAGAATGTTTCTAATTTTGGCGATATTCCGGAGGTGAAAAAAGGAAACTCTGGAAACCTGTTTAATATGGGATTTAAATGACATGTCTTGGTCGAAAACAACACCAAGGTTTTTAACTTTATTACCAGAGGCCAAGTTAATGCCATCCAGATTAAGTGATTGATTAAGAAGTTTATTTTTTGAGGACTCTGGCCCAAAGATTACAACTTCTGTCTTGTCAGAATTTAAATGCAGGAAATTTAAAGTCATCCAGCTTTTGATGTCATCAAGACATGACTGCAGTCGAAGTAACTGATTGGATTCATCAGGATTTATGGATAAATATAGCTGAGTGTCATCAGCATAACAGTGGAAATTAATCCCATGCTGTCTGATAATTTTGCCAACCGGAAGCATATATATAGTAAATAGAATTGGTCCAAGGACTGAACCCTGTGGTACTCCACAGGTGACCCTAGAGTTTGAAGAAGATTTATTATTAACATGAACAAACTGGAATCTGTCCGACAGATAAGATTTAAACCAGCCTAATGCTTTTCCCTTAATCCCTACAGTATGCTCAAGTCTTTGTAGGAGAATATTGTGATCAACTGTATCAAATGCAGCACTGAGATCTAACAGGACAAGTATAGACACAAGTCCATTATCTGAGGCCATGAGAATATCATTGGTGACCTTCACCAGAGCTGTTTCAGTGCTATGATGAGCTCTAAAGCCTGACTGAAACTCCTCAAGTAGGTCATTACTTTGTAAATGTTCACAAAGTTGATTAGCAACTACTTTCTCAAGAATTTTAGATAAGAAAAGAAGATTAGATATAGGTCTGTAGTTTACTAGCTCATCTTGATCAAGAGAAGGTTTCTTAAGTAAAGGTTTAATAACAGCTACTTTAAAAGCCTGTGGTACATATCCATTTACTAAGGATAGATTAATCATGTCTAAAATAGGACCACTGATCAGAGGGAATACCTCCTTAAACAACTTGGTTGGGATTGGGTCTAACATACAGGTAGAAGGTTTAGATGAAGCTAATATTCTAGATAGCTCAGAAAGCTCTACTGCTTTTAAACAGTTCAGACACTGCGCAGGTTCTAAGGATTCCTCCAATGCTGCCTCACTTACTGAGGACGAGGTAATCATGTTTGGGAGGATGCCAATTATTTTATTTTTAATGGAATCAATTTTATTTATGAAGAATCCCATAAAATCATTACTGCTAAGAGCTAAGGGGATGGCTGGATCAACAGAGCTGTGGCTCTGGGTAAGTTTGGCAACTGTATTGAAGAGAAATCTAGGATTATTCTTATTCTCCTCAATTAATGATGAAAAATATGCTGCTCTAACTCTGCGAATGGTCTTGTTATACAACAATAGACTTTCCCTCCAGATTAGGTAGGATTCCTCTTGGTGTGTAGAGCGCCATTTTCTCTCCAATTTCCTAACATTGTGCTTCAAGGAATGCAGCTCTGAATTAAACCAAGGAGCCAGCTTCCTGTGAATAATCACCTTCTTTTTCAAGGGAGCTACATTGTCTAATGCAGAACGCAATGACAAAGTCATACCGTTTACAAAGACATCTATTTGTGAATTGGAAGAAACAACATTGCTGCCATCTACTGGGCATTTCTGCAATACGGAGGATATTAAAAAGGGGACAGACTCTTTAAGTTTTGATACAGCATTATCCGATAAAGATCTACTATAATGGAACCCTCTTTTGGGGGTGGAGAACTCAGTTAGATTAAACTCAAATGTTATTAAAAAATGATCAGATAGGACAGGGTTGTGAGGAAATGCTGTTAATTCTTCACAATCAATGCCATATGTCAGCACAAGGTCTAAAGTATGGAGCCAAGAGTGTGTCGGTTTATGCACATTTTGAGCAAAACCAATTGAATCTAGGATAGTTTTAAAGGCTACACTAAGGTTATCACATTCTGTGTCAACATGGATGTTAAAATCACCCACTATAATAACCTTATCAGTATTTAACACCAAATCAGATAAGAAATCTGACAGCTCATCCAAAAACTGAGTATAAGGGCCTGGTGGACGATACAAAACAACAAACAGAAGAGGTTTTATTGCTTTGCAGTTTGGATGAGGGAAACTGAGGGTTAAATGTTCAAAAGAACTGTAGTTATTAATTGGCCTGGGACTAATTAATAAATCAGACTGAAAGATGGCTGCCACTCCTCCTCCTCTTCCCACAGATCTGGGAATGTGGAAATTTGAATAATTGGAGGGAGTTGACTCATTTATACTAACGTAGTCCTCTTGTAGCCAGGTTTCTGTGAGACAAAACAAATCAATCTGATTATCAGAAATCAATTCGTTAACTAACAAAGTCTTTGGAGGGAGAGACCTTATATTTAATAGACCACATTTAATTGTTTTATTTTTAGGTTCAAAGTGATCCGTATGGATTTTTATTAGATTTTTATGATTTGTTCCCTTTAGATCAGTTTTTGATCTGTTAAGTTTTGGCCGTGGGAAAGACACCGTCTCAATAGGATAATGGGTGGGTAACAGTACAGAAGCTGCAGAGAGGTGTGTTAAACTACGGCTCTGCTTCCTGGTCTGGACCCTGGGTTGTCAGCATTTAGGAGAACTAATAAATCCGGCCAGATTTCTAGAAAGAAGAGCTGCACCATCCAAAGTGGGATGGATGCCGTCTCTCCGGATCAGACCAGGTTTTCCCCAGAAAGTTCGCCAGTTATCAATGTAGCCCACGTCGTTTTCAGGACACCACCTAGACAACCAGCGGTTGAATGATGACATGCGGCTAAACATGTCATCACTGGTCAGATCAGGCAGGGGACCAGAGAAAATTACGGAGTCCGACATTGTTTTAGCAAACTCACACACCGAAGCAACACCAACTTTAGTGACCTCCGATCGGCGTGACCGGGTGTCATTACCGCCAGCGTGAATAAAAATCTTACTGTATTTACGCTTATCCTTAGCCAGCAGTTTTAGGTAAGATTCTATGTCGCCCGTTCTGGCCCCTGGCAGGCATTTAACTATGGTCCCTGGTGTCTCTAGTGCCACGTTTCTGACTATTGAGCTCCCAATTATCAGGGTCGGCTTCTCAGCGGGTGTGTCGCTGCTTGAGCTGAAATAAAACCGTGAAACGTCTTTCAGAAGGCTCCACCAGCACAGGATGGATCATCAGAGTAATAGAGACAAGGAGCCGTAGCGGGAAACGGCGATACAGGGCGCGAAGCAATAAAAATATCATTATATATTTCGCAAAGGTTTTTCTTTATATTTTTAAAAAAATTTAACTAAATTTGTAATTCTTAATATTTTCGGAAGTAACTGTAACTGAATTACATATTTTCTCATTGTAACTGTAGCGAATTACAGTTACTCTTTTTTTGTAATTAAATTACGTAACGTCGTTACATGTAATCCGTTACTCCCCAACACTGCTGAAGACTTACCAAAGCAGCTTTGTGAAACCCTTTCTGAGTAGAAGAGATTTTTTTTGGTAACCTTTGGGCTCCTTAGTACCAGTTGGACATTGTTTAAATGCCACAGCCTAACTTAGTATTGTTGCTGGCTATGTCCTTCCCATTATGACCAATCTTCTGATGGCTACTTCCAGAAGGATAAAGAACCATGTCACAAAGATAAAATAATCTCAAACTAGTTTTGTGAACATGACAATGAGTTCATAGTACTCCCATGGTCTCCACGATTGCCACAACTCATTCTCACAGAGCACTTTTTGGATGTGTTGAAACAGGAAGCTGAATGGCTGGCTGACAATTTAAGTAACGAGTGGAAATACACAAGGCCTGGAATGAGAAACTCCTTCATGATTTTTTTTAGAACAATATATTTCTAGTTAAGTAGGTCCACTGGTCGGTTCTAACAAGGACTTTATATTACAAATAATACATGCAAATATAAATGTCTTAGTATTTGCTTCCAGTTCTCCCCTTCCCACTTTATTGGCATAAGGAATTTTGAGAGTTCTATCGATCATCTATACCAACTTATCCATGCAGGGTTACGGGGTGGGAGGTGGGAGTGCCTATCTCAAATGGTCATCAGGCGAGAGGCAAGACAGACAAACAACCATGCACATACATACACCGACCTAAGGGCAATTCAGAGAGACCAATGAACCTAATAATCATGTTTTTGGACTCTTGGCGTATCCACACGTGCAAATGGAGAACATCCAGACTCCATATAGAAACATCCCAAGCCAGGGAAAAAATAAAATATAGGATAAAATAAAATCTAAACTCAAAGTATATGGTCACACACTTGAAAGAGAAACTATTTAGGTTTCTTGGGATCTGGTCTGATGAAAGAATATTTTTTGTGTACTGTCTGGCAATGTGGCAATAAGAATTGTTGTCTTAATGCCAAAAAGAGTCTAACAGATTTACTTTCACAAGCGGAGCCTTACTGCTTTCGCCATAGTGCCCTGCTTGATTTATATATGCAAGAAGCTTTATTATAATTTATGCAGGGAATATTTCATGTTAAATGGACACTGAAACAAGAAGGTAGAAGAGAAAAAAGGAGAGAAAGTGAAAGAGAAATAGGAGAGAAAAGAGAGAGAACGATACAACATCCTCAGTCGGCTTCTTCACCTGCAAAAAGAGATATAAAAAGAACAGCACAACCAGCCGATAAAGTATTACAGGTACAAACCAGCAACACCTTGATACCGTTACTGAAGAATATACAGTATTATTTAATACAAAATGTATAAAGAGACAGCTAAAGATAATAACAGAGGTTTTCTGTATAGAAGTGCATCTGTAAGTACCTGGATCCAAGCACCTGTAGGTGTTTGTGAGAGTGTGCTTGTGTATGTAAGGCTCCCTGTAGCTCAGAGAACATGCTTCAAAATACTTCTGTTAGTTTATAAATCACTGAACAGCTTAGCACCAAAATACATTAAAGAACTGTTGTAGCTATATCAACCTTCAAGACGACTCAGATCTTCTGGCTACTGTGCCTACCCAGAACCAAACATGGAGAAGCAGCATTAAGCTTCTAATCTCCACAAATCTAGAAAACTCCAAAACAGCCAAACATTTAAATCAAAACTGAAAACCTATCTTATTAGAGTTGCTTTTGACCCATAATAATAGGAACAATGACCAACGTATCTGATGTGTATGTATGTTTTCACTTGATAAAATGTAATATTTGTTACTGGTCTCACTACTGGTGACCATTATGATGTCTTCATGTTTTCATGATGTAAAGCACTTTGAACTGCCCTGTAGCTGAAATGTGCGATACAAATAAATTTGACTTGACCAGTTTATTCCATGCACGTTGTTATACTGCCTGTGGTTCCATCCAATACATTGTTCTCCCTCAGCTCAGAGAGCAGAGAGCTGAGGGCAGAGAGCTCCCTCAGCTCTCTGCCCTCATTGGTAGCTTAAAATGAAACCACAGAGAAAAACACATTCCGTAGACAGATACAAGTCATGACAAGACTTGTTCATTACAAAAATGCTCTGAATTTTAGATAAGATAATCTTTTGGCCTATCATGTCATGATACTTAGACTTATGCAATCTATTTGGAGACAAGTTGAAGTAGTTTATCACATAAGTTGGGGCATGTGATTACAGACATACTACTGATGGGTGAGTATTTTCCATATGCACACTAACGATCGGCTTTAATGGGTCTCTTCATGTTTACAGTTTTTCTTCAGTTGTGATGTAATAGCAATCATTTGAATTACTGACCACTTAGGAAAGTTTTGTTTTTCCTTTCTGTAAATTACCTTTGTTAAGCTAAACCTACCCCATCATTAAAGCCAGAACCAACACATTCTGTTCAAAGCTGAGAGCAAATACTCATGGTAAAGTTTTTGGTAATTCTTCAAGTTATCATTCTGACATCATTGTTTTAATGTTTGTAGTTCCAATGAAGATTAAAAGAACATAGCCACATTATTTGACATTTTTTAAATTTATACATCAATAGCTTGTTCTGGTTGCATCCAAACTTTTATGAATGATTATCACGTCCTGCTGGCGTATTAGTTTTGGTGTTTATTGCTTTGTTTTTGCTCAGCAGCATTAAGTTCTTATGCACTACTTATCTGGAGCAAACTTCCAGAACACTGTAAAAGTGCTGGAACCCTGAGTTCTTTTAAATCAAGATTAAAAACATGTTTTTATGATCGCCTTTGACTGTTCTAGTAAAAACTTTTAACTGAACCATAATTAGTTTTGTAATGTTGACAGCTATTGCTGACTAGTTACGTCACTCCCTGCTCCCTGTGCTGCCCTAGCAACCTGGGACTGCTCTAATTACTGGTGCTGCCACACCTGTGTGGAGCACTATTTATACCCGGCTTCCCCAGTGCACAGGCACCAGATTCTTGAAAACCATTAGTGTGAATAGACCTTCCAGCACTGTTTGACTGCCAACGCGTGACTCTGATTGTCTTTTTGGATTCCTGACTGTTTGCCTCACCCATGTTGGACTTTGCAGCTTTGGTCTTCAGATTCTGGCAGAGATGGGGACTCGAGTTTGGCTACGTTCACATTGCAGGCCTTGATGCTCAAATCCGATTTTTTTGTGAAATCGGATTTTTTTTGCGTGTCCGTTCACATTTCCAAATATATGCGACTTGTATGTGATCTCCTGTGTGAACTGCATTCATACACCTAAGTGTCCCGCATGCGCAGTAGAGGACGCGATGACGTCATACGTAGCAAGCGTGCTCATTGTTTGCGGAAGTAAACATGGATCGTAATGCTGCAGCGTATCTTGCGTTCTTTACGTTATTCTCCAACCGGAGCCAGCACATTACCAATGCAATCTTTTTAAGAAGATTGAAAAGGAAGAGAGCCAAATTTTATTGATGTGAGCGGCTTTACTGATACGAACTTTATTCATAATTTTCGAATGACAAAGGCAACATTTATGTGCGTCTGAACGGATCTCTTTAGCGCTCTCACGTAAAGACACACATCTTCAGCGGCCATAGCAGCGAGTAAACGCGTTGCCGTGGGGCTGTATTGACTTGCAACAGGTGCTTGTTACCGCACAATAGCCAACCTCTTTTTTTTTTGCCAACCTCTTTGGCATTGCCAGGTCCACCGTTAGTGACGTTTGTCGAGTATCAACGTGTAGGTCGGATGAATGCGACCTGGCCGTACAGACACAGGTCGCATTTGAAAAAATCAGATACGTATTGGATTCAGGACCACATATCCAAGCGACCTGGGTCGCATTTGAAAAAATCCGATCTATATTGTTCAGACTGTCATGAAAAGATCAGATACAGGTCGCATATGGGCAAAACAAATCGGAATTGGGTCACTTCAGGCTGCAGTGTGAACGTAGCCTTAGTGACCCGTACTTGAGTCGCACTTAAGTCCCATATTTAATGACTTCAGACTCGACTTAGACTTGCATTTGAAGGACTTCAGACTCAACTAAGACTCGCGATTTCCGACTTGTGAACAATCTTTTATTTTTAAATGTTGTGTTTTCAGATGTTTTTTGTTTTACTAACTTGACTGATTGCCGCTCCGCTTCTTTTCTTACCCGCACACAGCAGAGATAGAAAAACAGCAGAGGGGCTGTCAAGCAGTCACGTAGCACTGACGTAACGACGTAACGTAGCGTCACTGACGTAACGCGACACATGCGCGCGCGGGTGTGCAACCCATACAAATATGGAGGCGACGATGAGCACACCTGTTTCTGTCCCACCGTTCATAATAACCTTTGGCTACAAAATCTTTACACAAGGAGGGAATAAAAGAACAGCAAACTGCAGCTTCTGTAGAAAAAGAAATACACGATGCTGGGTCCACCACATCTAATTTTATCCGCCACCTGAAAACCCACCCGGAAAGGTTAGTCACTGTGTAATAGGTTAGCATCTATGCTACAAACAAGCTAAGCTATTGCTGCAATGTTTTTTTTTTTATGAAAGAATTGTTATTGTCCTGCTAATTATTTAGGGTTTTCTTTATTTCTTGTATTTGCTAACCTCATATGTATTTATAAAAGAGCAGGATGGTGATTGTTTTTTTTTCACAGCCCACACTTTCGCTTAAAAATAAAAGAGCAGACATTCACTGCTAAAACAGGAAAAAGTTGTAACCACAAATGTCAGTTAAATACTGTAAGAAAATAGTTCTGTTTGAAAGAAAAAAAATACAGATGTAAAATTTATCTGGAAAAAATTGCGTGTGTGCTTTTTTTAATTGTATTTTTCAAATTAAGATAATGATCATTCCATATGTATAACAGTTCAGCTTTCTATGGAAACAATTTAGCAAGTCTCATGGCAGATCATTAGTACCATAAAGTCATTTGCATTTTGACTGTTTCACTCAAATACCCAGGACTTTAGCCAAGACTAGGCCTGTCACAATTTTGCTGGATGATATTTTTTTCTAAAACTTACTGCGATAAATCATATTATGGTCATTTGGGGACCTTTTTCAACTGATATGATAATACCATAATAACGTGAGTATATCTTCTTGACCTACTCAGTCTGACAAATTAAGCAGGTGGCATCGTTTGGTTTAAATCCTAAAACTCCCATCCTGCAGCTGTCGTGTTTGGCTTTGACACTGATTTAATTTATTTTCAAACTAATATTTCCCTGGCTGTTGCTCACCAGGCTTTCATGTTAACTTTGAACTTGTGAAAGCAAAATCTGTCGAGCTCTATTTGGCATTGAGACATCAATTCTTATTGCCACATTGCTAGACAGGACACTGGGAAAAAAAAAAAAAAACTTTGAGCATGTGCTTACCTGACACACTCTGGGTTTCCCCCACTGTATTACTCGCCCCCTGCCAGGCAGAGGGTTGTTTGTTTATTTTGAATGCCTTGATGTTTGAGAGAAACATACTGTAACACGGTGAGTAAAGTTCTCCTCTGGAATAAAACCTTGCCCTCAACTAACCAAGGCTGTACTGCTCCTTCGAGCTGCATTGCGCAACGCTCCTCGTACTTCCTCACACACCTCCCGTGAGCCACCAAACAAATATTGTCCGGATTCCCCCATTTTCTGAGGGAAACCATGGCAGGATTTAACCCCTCCTACACTCAGGAAATGAGAAGGAAGTGAGGGGAGAGCGGACACCAATGCAGCGAAATGAAACCTTTTTGCTATCCCGTCTCAGTGACGGAGATGAAAATACAAGGGGGAAACAAGCAAGTATGCTTACGAAATTATTGCACTTATTTTAATTAATTAATGTGATTAGAGTTTATTGTGCGATTAATTGATTATTGCGACAGGCCTACTCAAGACTTGAGACTTGACTGGGACTTGCAAAAAATGACTTGTGAACATGTCTGGATTCTGGACAACGACTGGTGCAAGTACATGACATAGCCTCTCTGCCTAGCCCTGTCTACAACATCTGCCTCTCTGGGTTTATGGAACAAGATTCTGGACAAAGACCTTAGGATTGCCCCTCTGTTACTTTTGCCCGCCTCCAAATCATCGTGTATGTCCCTGGACTGTCCCCAGACCATTCTCCTGGCATTAAGCTGTGTGTTGGATACAGCTTCAGCTTACAAGAAGCCATCTAAAACTCTACTGGAGACACTGCTTGGATTCAGTGCCACCTTCCGGATTCAAAAAAGGATAATGGCTCACTTTCAGTGCACATCAGTCCCCACTGGTTGCTTGTTTAACAGTTTGAAAGCTGTCACTCTCCTTCACAGTGTTCCCAGATCATCGTTTGCTTTAATAAACCCTTTAAACCTGTTCTCTGTGTACGGGTGAATTATCAGGTCCTAAACACAAATCATTACAGTAGAATCTAGCCAAACATGGAACCAGCACAACAGGGGCGTTCAGGTGTTGACTAAGCTATTTCCGGGTTAGAAACTTGTATGAATGAGGTGATCAAGCTGTTTTATAACGTAACCTTCTCTAACTGCCAGTACCTCTTGTGCCACCTGCGCTGCTGCTTTTGTTCCTATGTCTAACCGTGAACCCTGATTGATTCCTCTAGAAGTGTTCAAAGGTGATTCTGATCAGTGTCCCTCATTCCTCACCCAATGCGAGATCCACTTTGAACTTCAACCATCCTCCTTTCCTTCAAAACTTTCCAAGATGGCTACTCCCTGCTATCTGGTAAAGCCAAATATTGGGGAGCTGCTGAGTGGCAAAGTGACTCCCACCTCTGTAATTCCCACCCAGCGTTCTCTAACAAGCTTATTTGAGTGTTTGATCCTGTTCTTCCAAATCAGGAAAGCTGCCAGAGCTCTCCTATCTAGCTGCCAGAGAAGCAGGCCTGTTACAAGTTACATTGTGGATTTTCATGCGATTGCTGCAGACAGTAAATGGAATGAGGAAGATCTAATGGATGCTTTTATGCTTTGGATGAAGAATGATTTGGATGAAGAATTAAGAATACTCTGGCAACTCGTGATTTACCTGTCTCCCTTAAAGGTTTGGAGGAGTTGGCTACCAGGGTGGATTACACTCACCCAGAGTTTCTGTAAACACTCCATTTCCTTCTTCCAGCAACAAGGAATCAGTGGACAATAATTCCTCAGAGGTACCTATGCAGTTGGGCCAAAGCCGGTTGTCACCAGAGGAACTTGAATGCCATAAAAGGTTTTAGCTGTGTATTTATTGTGGACGTAAAGGACATTTCGTTGCCAGGTGTTCATTAAAAGGTGAGGCTCAGTAGTAAACAGGGGGCTACTACTGAGCCAGTGTCGTCACCTGTCCTCCTCCAATGATTTTACTCTGCCAGCGATAATCCAGAGTTCTTCTCCCATTTCAGATTTCATTGACTCTGGCGCTGATTCAGAGTTTACCAATGAGTGTTTTGTCCGTAAACTGGGAATTCAACTGATTCCAGCCAACACTAATCAGAAGGTTCTAGCTCTGAATGGTCATGTCCTTAACCATTCATTTACCCAGACTGTATTTGTTCATTTGAGTCTCGGGGATAATCACCATGAGAGTCAAATCTCCAGATCTTCCTGTCGTCTTAGGGGCTACGTTGCTAAAGAAACACAGTCATAACATCAACTAGAGAACGAGAGCGATCCTTGGATGATCTAAGGATTTTTTGGCTACCCATTTAAATGAGGCAGAATACAAGTCTGTATTGGAGGTCATTATGAGGGAGACAAACCCAGATCTTTCTATGATTCCTGATGTGTATCGATATCTTATTGTCCTTATGATTGTGCTAATGACTTTCTTCCCTGCACTTCTCCCCCTAGGGGTCGTCTGTATCCAGGGTCCGAAATTAACACTCGCCACTCGCCAAATGTGAGTAAATTTCCCGTTTGGCGAGTGAATTTCAGAGGGCTAGCTGCCACATGGCGAGTAAATCTTTGTACCAAATAAATTAAAAATAAAATAAAAATAACAAAGCCCATCTGGGCTGTGGATGATCCGTTCACACAGTTCATAGACCCGCCTTCTGCGGAGCTGGTTCAGCTTCTTTCACATCTTATTTTTGGGGAGAGTGGCTCCCAGATAAAGCCTTCATTCAAAACCAGTCATGGCTGCACGCTGGATCAGAAAACAGATCTGCTAACCAGATACAGTCTAAAACGGCCATTAGTCTGTTTATAAGTTTCGTTTTTATTAATTCTGCATTTAACTACGTGCGCTCCGAGGGAAGGGAGGAGAGAGGCGTAACTGCGCCTCTCTCCTTCCTTCCCTCGGAGCCAGGTGCTTTTATCAGCGGCCAGCCTTCGAAACGTGAATCACTACGTTTAATGTCCTTCCACTCGTACCAAAATGTCCCAATTAAAATCAATAGGAGAGTCAGTAGCTATGTTTAATGCTCTTTTGTATTTAACGACACAGAGCCAGTGGTGCTTCGGTGGGCTGCTGCCTTGCGCTTGAATTCAGGTGCGCAAAATTACGTTACATGTAATATAGGTGTGGACTTTTTAAGGAACTTGTAAAATCAGGGGCTTCAGCTCAGACCCATTATTCATTCTCTTCCCTCTAAAGGAGCCCTTTACAGTCTTTATTTATGTATTTTCCCCACTGTTTATCCCTCGCGCGCAGCGCACGAGGGTAAAATCCAGCAGCTGTATTATGCGTAAAGACGCTGCGCGAACCCCTGCGTGCTTTAAGTGCGGCAGCTGAGAGAAAAATGTTGGAGCGTATAGGCTTGATGAAACTCTGCCTCGTTCACAAATTAGACCAACACGGATAGAATAATGATAATCTGCAGTGTTTTTTATTGCCTTGATGTAAATGTGATAATTCGTATTGTGCCTTTTATAATCAACTACAATATTTTCTTATTAAAGTCAGGAAACAAAGACATCTCTTCCAGGGTCCAGACAGCCACGCCCCCAACCACGCCCCCCGAAAATGAACATAATCTCACTCTTAATTTTTGATAAAAATTTAGGTCTGGTCAGGATTAATATTTTGGCCGGTAAAAAATATGCCTGGCCGGTTGATTTTTACATCTACCGGCCAACTTGGCCGGTGAATCAGGAAGTTAATTTCGGACACTGTCTGTATCCATTGGCAGCTCATGAGACAGAGGCTTTAAAAAGGTATGTTGATGAGTCATTACGAGCAGACATCATACATCCTCCTTCTCCAGTAGGCGCTGGATTCTTCTTTGTGGGCAAGAAAGATGGTTTTCTCTTCATCCATGCCTTGATTATCGAGGTCTTAATGCCATTACAGTTAAGAATCGTTTCTGCTAATTGACACCACTCTTGATCTCAACCAGGTTAGATCTCAGAAATGTCTACCATCTGGTTCAGATCCAAGAGGGAGTTGAATGGAAAACCTCTCTCAACACCCCTGCTGGTCACTATGGATATTTGGTAATGCAGTTTGGGCTTATCAATGCTCCAGCAGTTTTCTGGCTGTTGTTAGTGTTAATGACGTTCTGCATGACATGATCAGACAATATGTCTACGTTCACCTTGACAACATCCTCATTTTTCTAAAGACCTCAGATCCCACCAGCAACATGTCTACTCTGTACTTCTCCACCTTTTGCAAAATAACATCTTTGTGAATGCAGAGAACTGTGAATTCCATCAATCCTCCACCTCCCTCCTTGGGTTCATTATTGCTCCTGATAGGGTTACCATGGATCGTGCGAAGGTTTCTGCTGTTCAAGACTGGTCCAATCTTTCCGATCACAGGCAACTCCAGAGGTTTCTTGGCTTCGCTAACTTCTACCATCGTTTAGGGTGCTTATTTTCCCAGATTTGTCCCCTGCGGAAAGGAATTATGACGTCAGAGATCGTGAGCTGTTGGGTGTCAAGCTTGCTCTGGAGGAGTGGCGTCACTGGCTGGAGGGACCTTCATTGTCTGGACTGATCACAAGAACTTGGAGTATCTAATGACTGCAAAAGTAATGTAAAGCACTTTGCATTGTTCTTGTCCTGAAATGTGCTATACAAATAAACTTGCCTTGCCTTACAGACACAAGTCCATTATCTGAGGCCATGAGAATATCACTAGTGACTTTCACCAGGGGCATCATTTATAAAGTTTGCATATGCACAAAACAGAATCTGAAACTTGTGTACGTCACTTTCCACGTAAATGTTATGGTCTACAAAAAAACAAAACAAAAAACTGATGTGGAAAATGCATGGTCCTCATGGCAACTCTGGCCCATGCATATGTTCATTCTGGACATGGGAAATTGGCAACGCATATGGTAAATTCATGCACTGACGCCACATTGCATGATGATTCCTCTCGGATGTTCAATTTCACTTCATATCAGACTTTAACCATAGATCGACTTTATCATAAGCAGTCAAAACTGTAGTGTTGTTCATGCACATAACTATACATAGGGACTTTTCAACTAAATAAATGCCCATAAGCAATCTTAAAGGAGCAATAAGTAAGTTATTTACTGTAAAATCAACCTAAATCATTCTCATTTTTCACCCAGGATGGAAGTAACATTTGCTATAAACAATCACTCCTCTCCCTCAACAATGTCCTGGTCAAGTTTTTGTCCTTTCAAACCTAGAGGTATGGTCCAGAACTATTTCGTTGGAGTGTGTAGCCCCGTGTTTACTTCCTGCTTCCTGAGCCAATGCTATGAGAGTTCCCAGGGTTCCCAAAACAGAGTGCAGCATTTGGTACTTTATTTTGGCAAAAGAGCAGCTGCCTGCAAACATGGAAGCCAGTAAGAGATGTGGACCAGAAATACAACAGAATACAACATGTCTATCTTGTGGAAGTAAAAATTCAGTGGAGTTTCACAGCAACTCCGTGAAAGGCATTGTGTCATTCCTATTTTAATCTTTATTACTTCCATCCATCTATTTTCTAACCCAGAATCAGAATCATTCTGTATATATATCTATTTTGTCTGCACTTTCAACACGAAGTCATCAGACGATGCAGTAGGTAAGAGGAAGAATCCACTTTGTAGTGACCCTTGAGTATGGTCTTGAGGGTGGGTAGTGCCAGTCCTCGCTTTATTTCCAGAATCTCCTGCAGATGAAGACCTGGGCTCACAGCATGTGTGACTGCTTCAATAATCTCCGCTTCTCCATGTCCTTTCTGTAGTGCAGACTCGATCTGGTTTATGAGACTTGTGTAGGACAATTTGTCCTTTTGACCCGCTTCCCCAATCTGTCCCATTATCCGGAACTCCCGCCTCAGCGTAACCTCTGGCAGTCTGGTTGGTGTGGTGGTGGCAGGCTTTGCGTCCACTTCTTTTGTAGTAATCGGGACAGGCGCAGTGTCTCCTCCTACTGCCTGCGTCCTCTGCTTTTTTTCCTCCAATGCCCCGATTTCCTGTTCCATCTGTTGCTGTAATTTCTGGTACTGCATTTTCAACTTCTTTAACTCACTTGTCTCCTGAACTACAATCTCAGCCTCATTCTCTCCCAGTGTTGGATTCAGAGAAGCCAAATGGGACAATACATGCTGGAGATACATCTGATATAACTCTGTGGACTCTTCACCCTCCTGTATTTCATCTAGTGTCTTCTCCACCAATCTGATTAAGGTGCGTCTTGTTTTGCTGGCGAAACCCCCGACAGGTGCGCTACACTTTAGATGCTCACATAGGAGAATGAGCTCCTTCTCCTCCAGCGTCAGTAATATCCTGCTGACTTCGTCCCTTGCTTCCTCCATGATGCTGCTCTGATTGGTGTGTCTTCACTTCTATGCGACTGGACTGTGGGCTGAATCAACCAACCTCTGCTACCAAAATATGTAGCGTGGTACAGAGTGAAGCTGTCCTCCACTACACATTTAATTTGAAAATCAGTTTTATTTTAATCTGCAAAGAGCCAAAAACGTTCTTTTAATATCACAGTTCGCCACACAGGTATGTGCTTCACATTACTGTGTTCTCATTCTCTGAATTAACTGAGAACACAGTGCAATTCTGAAATTTTGCACCACATATAAACAATAAATCATAGCTTTTGCATCTATTCTAAACACAGATCAGTTTTGTTATACAGTACATTCTCTAGCAAATTTGCTCAAATACAGTCAACCAATCATATTTAACAAACATTGTCAACTTTAATCAAATGACCATTAATCAAGTAAATCATTCCGTATTTGATCTTATTTACTTAGGCTGACAAACTCCTCCCGCGCAGTGCAGGCTCACTGTTTACTTTCCCCAGCCCCACGCTAACCCAAGGTAGTTAGCAGCTTGCGCCAACTATAAGCTAACCACTTTCGGTACTTTATAGTTGCCAAACAACAGTCTTAAACAATACCCCAAATCGGCTGAGATCATAAACTCACCTTTCCAATCACTACCCAGTTCTAACCGCCCCTTCTTACCTGCAAAGAGCCAAAAACGTTCTTTTAATATCACAGTTCGCCATACGTATCTACTTCACATTAATGTGTTCTCATTCTCTGAATTAACTGAGAACACAGTGCAGCGAACGCGCCCTCTGCTGGTCGGGGTTAGCAAGTGCATACTGTTCAATAGCTCATTTTCAAATAACAAAACAAACTTTTCTTATCCGAAAACACAATTTTAACACACTCTGAACAATAACTGTATTAAATGTACATTATATTAAACATTTACCTAATCATGGGGTAGGGGTTTCAACCCCCTGGTGGCTCAGTATGCCACTGTTGAGGAAAATATCTTAGTTGTTTTATTAATCAGGCAGTTCTATGGAGAATAATAAAAGCAACTCCTCAGGGCAAAGTAAACACGCAGCTTGCAGTATGTGTTGAGAGCCGATTTATGGTTGGAGAGGTTATTTGGCTTGACCCCTGATAGGACAAGTTTTACTACTAAATCAAGCTTTACCAAGAAGAACAGCCTCTTTGTTTGAGAACAGATAGCCTCCAAGTCTGGGGCCACCCCCTCCCAAATTAAGCAGGAGCGGCAGTCAGCCTTTTAAAAGATGTCTTCAGAGTAGTGCAAAACAGACAGAATCACTTGCATCACCATGGGGCAGGAGGTAATATACTGAATACAGTGAAATGGTAATGTAAGTTTTGAGTCTCCTTTTGGAATTCCAAATGAATTAAATATGCATATTTTAAATGTTTGCCTCTGATCATTGTTTCTCCTTTACTGCCAAATCTTAAACTGGGGTAAGACGGGCCTTCAGAGATAAGCAGGAGCAGGCCCAGTATTAATATCTACACCACACAAACCTACTTGGCAATAAACTTGATTCTGATTCTGATTCATTTTATATCATGAGGTGTGAGTGCTGGCGTTTTGATTTTGGTCAGGTAGTGTTCCAGAAACTACTACACATTTCCCGTTTCTTCCTGCTCCACTGCAGAGCCGCAATAGAGCGCGCTGCTACTTCTTAAGGGAGCGAGGCGAGATAGACTCCAAACCACTTATTCAATTCAGCATATTTGCTGCTTTTCACTGAAAACAACCTAGGGGAAAATACGTAACTCATTTTCTGTAACTGTAGAGCTTGGTGTGGATTTTGGTGATTGTGGAGATATAGTGTTGGCTAACTGCTTGTTGTGAAGAGCTAGAGCATTTTTAATGAAGTTTCAATCATGTTATAAGCTTAACAGAAATAAAGTTGACTCCTAAGATTATATTGTTGCAGCAATTCTCAGCTGATGTGATCATTAGCCTATCCATGTCTAAAGGTTTGGTGATGGTCATGCTAGACTGCTAACTGGTCGGCGGTTAATGATTTGTAACCATAATGTACCGCTGTTACGCCAGTTCAGGACGTGACAGACTGCATTTCCCATGATGCAATGTGGTCAAAATGGCCACCAACTCCTATCGTGCAACACGGTCAAAATGGCCACTGACCCTAGCGGCGAGATAACGTTGCTACGGGGGGTTTTATAAGCGATGGACGAGCTGCGTTCATCCTTCTTACTTGGCGCCCTGCCAGACTGGGAAGACACACAGCTGTTTAATCCCGTTGGGATTTTCCCCACGTGCCACGCTCGATTTTCTCGCTGGACCGAGATCTTCCGAAGCAACTCATCCCTGCTTAATGTGCAGGAGGTCGACTTTAAAAAGTACTTTGAATCCACATCGATCAAAGACAGTGAGCCGTTATCGCCCAGTGATCGTCGGACCACGCTTTCGTTTTGGCCAAACAAAGCACCCGAAGAGGTTTCCCCCTCTCCTTGCTGTTTGACGGACCTGCGTTCGCCGAAGAGCTCCAGGAAGCCCGCGGATTTGGAGCTGGGACATCCCCGTGAGACAACACAAGTAAACGGGACTTTCCCCTTTTATTTCTCTTTTCACCCATAAGGTGATATATTCTTGTGCCTGGGCAGAACTATTAGGATATAGTTTAATGCTCAATTACTCCAAGACGGAGTTTTGTTTAACTGCTGGATATCTCTGATGTATGTGCATGCATTTTGTAAGTGATTTTGGCTGTGTTTTGGTTTGTGGTTCTTATAAGTGGCTCCACCGAGAGCCGATTTCTCCATCTTTTCCCTTTCTCTTTTCTCTCTCCTTATCAGTTCAATCTCTTTGTGCACCCCTCTTCAAGTTCGCGCATTTTCTTTGAATTCCTCATTCAGCACCACCTCCCTAGTCAAGGCACACCCCACTAGCTGTGCGCTAAAGACGTCATTAGGACCACCTCCTCGCACATCACACAAGGTTGTAGGTCATGTGTCGTCATAGTCGCCATCTTGGGAAGGTGCAGCGTACTTTGTTGGAAAACACTAAAGCGTCCATCTGGATTCTCAAAGCTGTTTTGTCTTTCAATGCTGCTACGCCAAGTGCCGACGTCTTGAATGTTATGTTTAAACAACTGAGTTGAACTAAGATTTGCTACCTCTCATTTTAATCCATTTTTGACTTGTTTATTTTCATATAATTTTGCATGTTTATTTTAGTAGTGAGTAGAGTTTCCTAGGTTGTTGAATTAGAATAATTACTGTAACAGGGAATTGCTTTTGGTTCAATAAATAACGTGTGGAATAATAACTGTTTGTTTATTTCAATCCAGAGTTGCATGGTTTTTCAGAATACAGAGTTACCTCTTTTTGAGTTAACACCTGAGATTAGGGTGACCGGACGTCCCCAATTTCCGGGGACTGTCCCCGTTTTGGACCACCTGTCCCCGGCTAAAGCCGTCCCCGGAAAAGTCCCCGATTTTACCAAGGGGGAAAATGTTGCGTGTAGACTGTTATTACGGTAGAGCTGTTGCGCGCAGAAACAGGTGTTACGGTAGCTGGTTGCGCTGCTGATAATATAATGATGAGGAACAGAGCGCACCACTAGAAGGGCGGTAATTATCATTTTGGATGTGGTCAGCACCCATTAAAACCCGAAGAAGAAGAGCGCACCACTTTTAAAACAGAAGAAGAAGTGAAAGTTCGTTGTCATAAACGGTGGAAACTGATGGGGAGCTGCTGTGTCATGGTAAGTGTGTTAATCGATTAATTTTATTTGGATCGGGCTGATCCTGTGATAAATGTTCGTGTCCAGGTTAAAAAATAATCAATAAAGAGTAAGACAAGACCATGAATTGCTGCTTAGTAAAAGACTCTTGGATAAAATGTAACAGAATGATTGAAAACTCTTTGTAAGGCACTAATCTGGTACGGTGGATCTCCAGGGATCAACAAGGGTTCGTCTAAAGATGTTTTAGAACTGATTGGTGACCTTTAGTTTATATTTCAGATAGTTATTATAAGTAGAGTTATTACAAGTTATTTTGCTGATTTATGGTTGTAATTTATGAGCATAGACCTTCGGCTTATGTGTGCTTTTTTACTGCTCAGTTTGGATATATGAAAGTTCCTCATGAAAAAATTGGAGTCAGTAACTGAATAAGATAAGATCTGCATGATCTGAGAATGATGGAGGAAGAGATAACCACCTGTTTAATTTATTATGTTGTTTTTGCTTGTAGCTCCTAATATTGTGGTAATTAGCATTTTTAGTATTTAATCAGATAAGATAATAATAATAATAATTAAAGCCGTAAGCGGCGATGAGCGGCCCTCGCAGCCAAGCACCGCTGGGGTACGCGCACCGCCTGCCGCCAGCCACCGCAGAAGCTGTCACGCATTTTCCCCGCCCGTCCAACGGGCGATTCACACGAACCCGTATGGCAGCGCTCCCCCCCCCCCCCCGACTCACAAAAAATCCGGTGCAGATCGGTCGATGCAGCGAGGAGATACAATCGTTCGGCGGGCCGTACGTTTGACACCCCTGGTTTAAACATTAGTTTACTGGTTGAAATGAAGTTCAAAGTCTTCAGTTGAAAGGTTGTGCACAAAAAAGGTGTTGCACACAAATAAAACTTGTTTTGCACACAAAAAGATATGTTTCACACAAAAAAAATTGTTTTGCAAACTGTCCGCCAACATTGCGCTCAAAATATCATTTATAAGTTTTCCTCGAGTACAAAATGGTCTCTGCTCGCACAAAACAGCCTCTGCTCGAGTACGATACAATCCCACCCACGCTGCGGTAAATTTGTGCCAAAAGTCACGTGATGCATTAAGAGTTGTTGTTGTTCAGACTTCCCGACATTGAGAAGAATTCAGTTATCTCTAAACTATTGGGCTAATTTACAGGGTCATAGTGAAGATCATCCAGCACAGAGCACTTTAACATCTTGTTGGGAAATGGAGAAGAGGGAGAGAAAAAGCTTTGGGTAGACAGTTAGACAAAAAGCAATGGAATTAGAATTAACTGATTTAATGTTCAGTCCAACAGTACCACTGCCAGCCGTACAACCTTGGATACTACCTGAAGCTAAAGTAGATCTAACACTATTACGAAAGGGAAATAAGGTCAGGGTGTTTGTTTTAAATTCAAATACAATACAGGAATATATTAATAGTTACTACAGTTTCATTCAGATCTACACAGATGCATCAAAAAAGTTTAGATAACAAGATAGGAGTATCTTTTATTGTTCCAGAGTTTCATATTACAGTAGGAAAGAGGACAAGTGATAATATATCAGTATACACAGGAGAAATGCTAGCTATTTTGTTTGCAGTGCAATGGATAGAAGAAAAAAGACCTCTGAGAGTGATTATTTGTTCAGATGCATCTTCATCACTAATCAGTTTACAGATAAAACACTTAGACAGTAGACCAGATATTTTGATAGAAATCCAGCAAACATTATACAGAATTCAAATGATGGACATTGCAGTCATATTTATGTGGGTACCAGCATACATGGGAGTTAAAGGAAATGAAATGGCAGATAAGGCTGCAAAGGAGGCTACAACAAGAAAAGACATTGATGTGTCAGGTAAAATTAGTAAGATGGCAATAAAGAGCATTATTAAACAGAAGATGAAGGAAAGGTGGCAAAAGCAATGGGAGGAAGAGAGGAAAGGAAAATGGTTTTACATGATCCAGAGGAGAGTGGGAGAAATGAGATGGGCAGGGAAGAACATAGGAGAAGAAACAATTATATCAGGACTTACATTTGGGCACACAGGATTAAATAATACATTATTCTAAATAGGTAAACATAACAATGGCAGATGTGAATATTGTGAGCAACAAGAGACAGTTGAACACGTTATGGTATACTGTAGGAAGTATGAAAGAGAAAGGAGAGAAATGGTTCAAAATCTAAAAAAGAAAAGAATACAATTTGATTTAATAGAAATACTTAGAAAAAACTCAAGAGATAAGTGTTATGTGATTGTTTTTCATTATCTTAGATTAATAAATGTAATGGAGAGGATTTGAAATCTTATTTTGGTTTTGTTTATATTGTTTTGTTAATTTGATTGTGACTTGTTTTGTTTAGTATAAATAAGAAGTGGCCATTCTGATCCACACTCCATACCAGTTGGTGGCGGTAATGCACCATTTGGTTGCGTGCAAACCGCCAAAACAAATCCATAAAGAAGAAGAAGCAGAAGAAGAAGACTTCCCGACAGCAGGGGGCGCACCCGAAAAAAACTGAAAGGTTACATGATCCACATAACGTGCCTCACTTTTCCCTTCTTCTCCTCTCGCAGCTCCGCGGCTGCTGCTGCCACTGTCTGACTGCCTGCCCCTTTAAATCGGCAGCACACGTGACTGTGCTCTGTGCATTTTTTTTAAACGCAACTCTCATTGGTTGTACTGCCTTAAATCCCGCCTTCCCTCTTTCTGATTTCTAGCGCGTGTGTGCGTGCCTATTTGCTTGGAGCGCAAGATTTAAATTTCAATTCATACAGGGATACTGCCGTTACCTCAATTAATACTTGACAACAAAACTAGTCCCAGTTAAAGGTATACTATGCAATCGGGGTTGATTTTCCAGCGAGGCTCCCCCCAGAGGGCGAAAGTAAAAGTGCACTGTCGTAAAGATGCTCAGCTGTTCTCCTGGTTTCTCCATCAAGCCAGGCGCGGTTGTTTTGAGCTTAGCAGACAGGCGAACGCAACGAAAAGTCGAAAAAACGGCAGTACAAACAATGACTAACACAGTGAAAGTATGAACATGCACAGAGAGAGAGAGAAACCATTTCAATGTTACTTACAATCGCATCAGCAGAAACGCGAGGTCCGCGTCAGCCTTGCAGCCTTCTTTTTCTTTTAGCTCTCGCCATTCGGAAAAAGCTTGCCCGATGTTCACCCGTGTACGACTCCTCTCTCTGTCCAGAGCCTTTTTCCTCTTTCTTGCCTGCTCCGACATGGGCTTTCGCTGTTTTCTCGCTGGTTCTGCCATGATAACTACACAAATATCGCCACTGCGCTAGCAACGAGCATGCCTTTCACTGGGGGCGTGTAGCAGTTCTCGCCATAAAGCAAGACCGACTCTCACGATGCACAGACTTCTGAGTCTGTGGGTGCGGGCCGAGGGCTCCTGCAATTGCAAGTACGGTATTTCCCCTACAGACCACCAGGGCGGCCGAGAAAACCTTTGTTCGACCTGAAATGACTCATTTAATCATCCAAAACGGTATGGAACACATTAATTAACTGAAAAATGTTGCATAGTATGCCTTTAAAAAACTAAATATTATCAGCACTAAAATAGGTGAAAGCTGCTGAGTGCAGTTCTGTAAAGAAGCAGGAGAGACTGTTTGGATTTGTGGAACTTGAGAAATGTAAGTAACGAACATTAGCATCTCAAAATAGCATCTAATTCTGAAGTATAATGCATTTATCAACCGAAACCTAATCTGTTTTATAAAACTAAATATTCTGTGCCAGGCAGGAGTTCTGAAGGCTGCTGGAAAGATGGAAAAGCAAAGACTGTAGGCTATTAAAAGTTCAGATTCTTAGCCACAGCTGTCTGAAAAAGAAAAGGTGAGGGTTTCCCTTTTACCATATTTCGTTGTTATTGTTGCTTTCATTGATTGTAGACATGATTAGAATAAAGACAAATAAAACCGAGGAACACCATTTACATTGGTTTTATTGTACAAAGGTTTCCACACTGTCCATTAGTAAATGAGTACAAACCAGAGGCAGAGCTAGACATTCTCATCACAAGGGATTTAGTCCACAACATATTTCATCATTACGAGGGTAATTTGGTACACCAAAAAAGTAAAAATTATTTAATCTGTTGATGTGGTTGCAAAATTAATTTAATATATGCCTTTACATATCTTAAAGTTTAATCTGCTGTTCTTTAATAGTCTTACTAGTATATCCCAATAGTATATTAATATGTTCTCATTTCAATGATGAAATGGACAACCACTCATGTAACAGATCAGTTTTGGTGTCACTAATCTTACTTAAAGTACAGTATTGGGTCCTCCATGCTCCTTATGTATTAAGATTTACTGCACATTTAAACATTAACAACTCACTATTGTTAGGGTAATAATTAGTTGTCTGTTATCTACACTTCAGATATATGATGTAAGAAATGTGTTTGGAATGTTAAGATAAATTACATGAAATGGGCTACACAGAGCAACTACAACCTTGTAGTACATTTGTTGAAGTTTGAATTTAAAATTTGAAATGCTGTCAGTGTCAGTGACACTTCTACTTCCAGTGCAAAGTAAATACAGTACATTTATTTGCAGTCCCTTGAATGTATAATTTTGCTGTTTTATGATGCAGACAGAGTATCTTCGATAAAAAAGAATAAGGGTGGGGTTTATCTCTGCACATTTCTATATCTTCAAAAGAAAATACAGGATAAATCTAGACAACAGACATATTTTGAATATATTTGGTTTAATAGGCACGTATTTACCATCTGTCTCTGTTGCTGGTAAGTTCAAATGCAAACGTTTTCAAAGTGGGAAAAAGTCCCAATTCGACATTCATCAGATCCTTTGATGCTTTAAAGATAAACAAACGGCATCTAGTGTGTTGTGCTTATAAAAGTTGTATAAATGTAGCAAATAATGCTGCCTTTTCTTTTTAGACAGGCAAAACGCATCCTAATGCTCAAATCAAGCATCAAAAAATAGGAGCATGCATATTGCGTAGGACCAATGAACCTTTGGACCAGTAGTGTCTTTACCAAAGTTCAAATCAAACCTACGCCCTTGATTCCATGTTACATTCTTTATAGTATGGGTTGGTACATTTCAGCCGGTTGTATAGCAAGGTATGTTTCTGTATCGTGTTTTAAATCCGTGCCCCATGTGCCCTCTTTTAACTTTGAGCACCTGGCCCTCCAATGGTCTCTGCACGTCCCTGGCTAACAGCATCAGATCCCCACAGGTAACTTTCAAAACTTTTCCGGTGAAAAAGTAACAGCTCATTATGCAGATAGATCATGTAAGATTTCAGTTAAAGGCACTGCTGTGTTACAGTGAGGGACCATGTTACTTTTTAGAGCAAATAACATGAAAGCTTTTCCTTAGGTTGAACGCCATGCTAAAACAACTTTTGCTTTGTAATGCAGCCACTGTGGTTGGCTTCTCCTTTGCTGTGCTATGTCAAATAAATGGTACCTGAGTGGATACCCAGTTAAATGCATTGTTAACAGACAGGGGCGCCTGCAGAAATTTTTCATAGGGGTGGCCAGAAGGGGCCACTTAAAACTCTTGAGGTGGCACACTGAAACTAAAAGCCATAATTTCAAGATTTTATTCTACGGTTGTAGTAAAGCGTCCTGAAGAAAACTATCAGAAAGACTTAAGTAAACACCTATTGCTTTATTGTGTGATTTTTAATGTTACTAATGATCTAATCTGCATAAACACAGACCAATAACAGTACAGTTAACATTTTGGGTTGAACAATATTTGCTTTGTATTGTGTAATCATGTAGAAATAGGGTGTAAATTTATTTATTTATTGAATACAAAAAAATACAGGGGAAAAGCAGATACTGGCAGATACAAATAAAAGCAAGAACAGAAACAACATCTTTATGTAACAGGAATTTCACGGAAAACAGGGAACAACAGTCATATTTTGACTACAAGGTTATACTGTATGTGTAAGAAACAGTGATACCTTTACTTAGTCTGAAACAAAAATAATAATTACTTTTATTATTATTAACCGACTATTACCATCTAATGTAGAACATATTACTAGATCAATGTGTGCTTCTGTGCTTTTTGTCTGTCTTGTTGTGTCTCTGCTCTGTCTTCTGTAACCCCCAGTCGGTCGAGGCAGATGACCGTTCATACTGAGCCCGTTCTGCTAGAGGTTTTTCCTTCCCGCTAACGGGTGTTTTTTCTTTCCACTGTCGCTTCATGCTTGCTCAGTATGAGGGATTGCAGCAAAGCCATGTACAATGCAGACGACTCTCCCTGTGGCTCTACGCTTCTCCAGGAGTGAATGCTGCTTGTCGGGACTTTGATGCAATCAACTGGTTTTCTTATATAGGAACATTTTTGACCAATCTGTATAATCTGACCCAATCTGTATAATATGATTGAACTTAACTTTGTAAAGTGCCTTGAGATGACATGTTTCATGAATTGGCGCTATATAAATAAAATTGAATTGAATTGAAATTTTACAAAAATAACTTCCCAGCAAAGATCCATAGTCTCCAACTCTGGTTACCAGGCTCAATTCAAGCCATTTACATGTGTTGTGCAAGTCTTTAGAAAAGCATCTTCTTCTGTCCTCTTGACAGGTTCGAGGGAAGATTTTTAGTTGTGGATTCATGGACCGCTCTACTCTTGACTGGGATATTCTATAATGAAACAGGAGCGAAAGTCTGTTATTCTGACATTAAAATGATGATGACAGTAACAATAAATAATAATAATAATAATAATACCAGCCTCTCTATAGTAATGATCAATTATATTTGTATTAATGGCCTCTAGGCATTTTGATTCAAACAAAACTATATATATATATATATATATATATATATATATATATATATATATATATATATATATAATTTATTTTTTAAGTTATAATTTATTTTTCAAGTTATATATTTAAGTGAGTCCATCACACTAAAAAACTAACACACTAAACTAAATATACATTTCCTCTGGGATATTGCTTTCTAGACAATTCATTAATTTCATTATTATGGCTACATGGTCATAACTTCACCTGTCGGTCCAGGAACACCTGCTTTCGCTGAGTTCTGCCATGCTTCTGTGATCAATGGTGACTGTTCCTGATCTGCTGCTGTCTGATTTTTTTCCTCATCACTGTCCTCTGATAATGCTGGCTGTTTCCTCATAATGCTTTATCTGTCCCTCTCCTCCATCCACCTCCTCTTTCTTCTTTGTTCTCTGTTGCTCCCCTGTCATCTCTTTATCTCCTTCTGCTGTTATTTTCTTCTTAAAATAAGAAGATATGCCTGAGGACTTTACCTTCATTGTGTGGGAATTGACAAACCATACACAAACACCAGCTAACAACGTTAGCTACGTAACTCTTTGAAAACTTGTCAAAAAGCCGCTGTAACAGGAGCTGATCCAGTTCATATAACCCCCTCTTCTTTTACAAACGAATGGTTTGACTTATTTACTTACCGTTAGTCTTGTTCACTTTCCACCTTTTATCACCGTTGAAGGCAGGGGTCCGTTCTTCGTACGTTGCTTAAAACATCCAAGATCAAATGACACATCCAAGATGATTTCATCCGGCTAATCATGATCCGGCTAATTGGGTTCTTCGAACACACCTGTTGTTTACGATTAGTATCGCTGGATTGAGTTATCTGAGACAACTGCGCGTGCCTGCGTTTGTTTAAAAGGGGAAATGTATCGATAGTAGAAACATTGATCAGCAACGCTGCTATTGGCTGTTCAGCATGGCCAAAGAACGCCCACAGTTTTTCTCCCAAGCAGAACAAGAGCTTGGAAAGTTATGCTGAATTTGAGTCATTAATTAAAACACCTCAAAATCTGTTAAAGCCAGGAGAGAGGGCTGGCAAAAAGCAGCAGACAAATTAAATGTGTAAATACTGTCCATGGTAGATGTTTCTATCACTTTTTACAGTATGAATTTTTGCATTTTAATAATCTCATATTTACTTTGTTCATTTATGTCAGAGCCTCCACGGGACCCACTAGAACATGGGAACAAGTAAAAGTGAAATACAAGAATATTCTACAAAATGGTAGCCTTTAATTATTATACTTTATTTTAAAAAGGCACTTGTTATGTCAAGAGATCCAAATTTCAGTGTCATTCCTTAGACACGGGAAGTAAAGGACATGTGCAAGCTGGGAATTTTAACAAAAAAAAATCTTTATCCATAAAAAATGAACATTTTCCTTTTCCAAGTCATCCACAGTTTACACGGTAAAACTGTATTGCTCCGTGGCTAGATAATCCATCCATAGTTTTTTCTAATCCAATATACGGCTGGACAGGAAGCAAGCCTTTCAAAGTAAACTAAACTTCACAATAAAATGGCCCGAACAAATCTTCTTACTGAATATGATAAAAATAAAAAGCAAACCATCATACAAATAACTTAAATATTTTAGATTTATGGCTCCAACACCACTTTTTCCTCTTTAAAAGCCACTGTTAAATGATGTGTTTGTCTGTTTATAACAGCCACCAAGAAAATCTCTCTACTGTCGCGCTGCGCTCAAGGATCCTGTCTATTGCGCAATACGCGATTAATTCGAAAAACTCTGCAAATTATTCTTGCACCTTCCGCAACAGGTTGCAGTCGTAAAAATGGACATGGCTACGGCAGACTTCCCTATCTCCTCTGCTTATGCAGCCGTGATCTAATCTTGTTTACATGAAATAAGCCTGCTCTCGAGCAGGCTTAAACTGGCGCACATGTTGCTATGACAACAAGTGCAGGATGTCTTTCGAAGAACCAAACGATCCAAGATCATGCCAAATCGTCAACAATGAAATCCTGCTAACTGAGTTAGCGACGTACGAAGAACGGACCCCAGGAGCCGTAGTTGTCTGAGAACGCAATGCGGCTGAGTGAGACGGGCGGGGGAGGGGGGAGAGGGAGCGTAGAGGCAAGGGAGCTACGGTGCGCAAGAAGGTCAAGAAGAGCGGCTTTGCTGCTGGCTGTGCATAATGGGATGAAATGCTGAACTGACGGTACAAGCCAATGCATGTATGCTTATGTGCAAAACTGATTCTTAAGGAATTTAAAATAATTGCAACGGGTGGATATTGATAATATGAAAATTGGTAAGGAAATTACTAAACATTTGTGTTTTTTAACATAAATATGAATGTTACAAGTAACGCATATAGCAGCAGATCTAGATTATATCTCACTACCTTTCTAACTCCTTAATTTCTTCAAAGTAAAAATGAAGTCATCTGTGCCTAATTGCAAATATATTTTTCATAGTTCTGTTTTTGGCTTCATCCATTTCGTCAGCCAATTTTTTTTTAATACAGCCCGTTTTACTGGTAATGCATGGATTGTTTACTGGGAAAAACCTGGAGAATTAATGGAGTTCTTTCAGTCTTAATTTCGACAATAAAAGCAATCCTTGTGGAAAGGTGTATTCACTTTGATTAATATTGGTAAGAATTGGAAATAAAGACTTTATCAAAGGGTATGTTTATTATGCAATGTGGAATGTTTATTATGCAATGTGGAAAATAAAAGACTGTTTAATTTTCCCAGTGTTTAGTTTGCATCCTCAGGTTTATTAACAGCCCCATGTGCCCTTTTTTCAATAACCTCAGCATTTTTAAAAGGTTTATACAGTACCATACACCTTACCATCATAATGCCAGCAGTTCTACATTTTTATTCAGTGAATACACTAACTTATTTATATTTCCCTGGCTGGATTTTACTACCTAAAAACCTTTTGCAACAATGGTAACCACAATAAGATTAAACTTGTAAAGTTTTGGTCATACTGGACAGTAGCAACATATATATCTGAGCCATGTGATTCAGAATGTCCCAGTGCATCCATGGCTGCCCTCAGTGCTACCAGTTGTTCGGGTATCAACACATTGCCAGTTTCAGGAGTAGTGACCCCACAGTGTGGGTCATCATTCAGTCCACTGTCGTCCCAGTCAATATGAGGCATGCAAGACCCTGCATGAAAGATGGAGATATTTAGAGAATAAAAAAAGAGGCCATGATATCGATCAACACATGGAGATGACGCCCAAACATTTGGATTTGCTGCCATCTAGCGTTCAAAATCATAACTGTTTTTATCCTTCAAAACACAATTGACATAAAAATAATTGTCAAATTAATATGGTTGGACGTAGCAAAAATGTTTTTGATAACTTTTGATCCTCTATGTGTGAGGAATTTTTTGGAGCAACTTTGAATGCCATAATTGTAACGGTTTAGGAGTAGTTTATCCAAATTCAACACCCAAAAATATGATAAAATGACATCTTTGATGAGAAATGAATGGTTTCCTGTAGGAGGTAGCCCATTGCTTCAAGAGGCTTTTTTGTAGGGCCTGTGAAGTTACATGCACTTAAGGAGTTTCATAATTCTCAGACAAAGCATGACATGGGGCTTACTGATTTAATGCGTTTTTAATGGTTTTCCACAAACCTGATTTTTGCAATGCGACAGCTCAGGCAAATATGCATATTTCATAAAACCTTTGATAACTTTTAACCTTCAAGGTCTCATCTCCACTCTGAAAAGATTTGAAAGTGATAGCTTAAAATGCCTAGGACTAGTTTGTTAAAGTTCGAGGCAAAAACCGTCAATATTTTACCCTTTGACCCAAAATGGCAGGTTTCCTGTGGGTTTTAGAGCATACCCACAATAGATTTTTTTTCATAACTTTAAAAAAGCTACCTAGGTAAAAAATTTCAGCTTTCTACGTGTAACGGTTTGGCCCAACTCACTCTAGTTGGCGCTGTTGAGCGGGTTTGCCACGCCCGCTTTCAATTACACTAAAATCATGCGATTTCTCACGGGGGACAATTTTGGGTAAAGTTTGGTGAGTTTTCATGCATTTTTAGGCCTCCAAAAAGCCGTTTCAAAAGTCCCAAGAATAAATAATAATAATAATTAAAGCCGCAAGCGGCGATGAGCGGCCCTCGCAGCCAAGCACCGCTGGGGTACGCGCACCTCCTCCCTCCAGCCACCGCAGAAGCTGTCACGCATTTTCCCTGCCCTTCCACCGGGCGATTCACACGAACCCGTACGGCAACGCTCCACCCCCCCCCCACCCGACTCACAAAAAATCAGGTGCAGATCGGTCGATGCAGCGAGGAGATACAATCGTTCGGCGGGCCGTACGTTTGACACCCCTGGTTTAAACATTATTTTACTGGTTGAAATGCAGTTAAAAGTCTTCAGCTGAAAGGTTGTTGCACACAAATAAAACTTGTTTTGCACACAAAAAGATATGTTTCACACAAAAAAATTGTTTTGCAAACTGTCCGCCTACCTTGCGCTCAAAATATCATTTATAAGTTTTCCTCGAGTACAAAATGGTCTCTGCTCGCACAAAACAGCCTCTGCTCGACTACGATACAATCCCACCCACGCTGCGGTAAATTTGTGCCAAAAGTCACGTGATGCATTAAGAGTTGTTGTTGTTCAGACTTCCCGACATTGAGAAGAATTCAGTTATCTCTAAACTATTGGGGTAATTTACAGGGTCATAGTGAAGATCATCCAGCACAGACCACTTTAACATCTTGTTGGGAAATGGAGAACAGGGAGAGAAGAAGCTTTGGGTAGACAGTTAGACAAAAAGCAATGGAATTAGAATTAACTGATTTAATGTTCAGTTCAACAGTACCACTGACAGCAGTACAACCTTGGATACTACCTGAAGCTAAAGTAGATCTAACACTATTACGAAAGGGAAATAAGGTCAGGGTTTTTTTTTTAAATTCAAATACAATACAGGAATATATTAATATTTACTAGTTTCATTCAGATCTACACAGATGCATCAAAAAAGTTTAGATAACAAGATAGGAGTATCTTTTATTGTTCCAGAGTTTCATATTACAGTAGGAAAGAGGACAAGTAATAATATATCAGTATACACAAGAGAAATGTTAGCAATTTTGTTTGCAATGCAATGGGTAGAAGAAATAAGACCTCTGAGAGTGATTATTTGTTCAGATTCATCTTCATCACTAATCAGTTTACCGATAAAACACTCAGACAGTAGACCAGATATTTTGATAGAAATCCAGCAAACATTATACAGAATTCAAATGATGGACATTACAGTCATATTTTTGTGGGTACCAGCACACATGGGAGTTAAAGGAAATGAAACGGCAGATAAGGCTGCAAAGGAGGCTACAACAAGAAAAGACATTGATGTGTCAGTTAAAATTAGTAAGATGGAAATAAAGAGCATAATTGAACAGAAGATGAAGGAAAGGTGGCAAAAGCAATGGGAGGAAGAGAGGAACAGAAGATGGTTTTACATGATCCAGAGGAGAGTGGGAAAAATGAGATGGGCAGGGAAGAACATAGGAGAAGAAACAATTATATCAGGACTTAGATTTGGGCACACAGGATTAAATAATACATTATTCTAAATAGGTAAACATAACAATGGCAGATGTGAATATTGTGAGCAACAAGAGACAGTTGAACACGTTATGGTATACTGTAGGAAGTACGAAAGAGAAAGGAGAGAAATGGTCCAAAATCTAAAAAGGAAAAGAATACAATTTGATTTAATAGAAATACTTAGAAAAACTCCAGAGATAATTGTTATGTGATTATTTTTCATTATCTTAGATTAATAAATGTAATTGAGAGGATTTGAAATCTTTTTTTGGTTTTGTTTATATTGTTTTGTTAATTTGATTGTGACTTGTTTTGTTTAGTATAAATAATTCTGATCCACACTCCATACCAGTTGGTGGCGGTAATGCACCATTTGGTTGCGTGCCAACCGGCAAAAAAAATCCATAAAGAAAAAGAAGAAGCAGAAGACTTCCCGACAGCAGGGGGCGCACCTGAAAAAAACTGAAAGGCGCCGGTTTGGCTGAGGAAGAAAGACGTGATATCACAGCTAACAGCAGGGACGTGCAGAGGGGGGCGGGGGGCTTGGTCACCTGCCCCTTTGCCCCTTGATGCCCAAAATGTCCCTTTTGTCAGTGTTTTTTTATGTGTGTGTGTGTGTGCATGTCCAAAATAAAAATAATTTAGATCTAAATTGCCACAGTTACCGTGGCACGGTTACATGATCCACATAACGTGCCTCACTTTTCCCTTCTTCTCCTCTCGCAGCTCCGCGGCTGCTGCTGCCGCTGTCTGACTGCCTGCCCCTTTAAATCGGCAGCACACGTGACTGTGCTCTGTGCATTTTTTTAAACTTAACTCTCATTGGTTGTACTGCCTTAAATCCCGCCTTTCCTCTTTCTGATTGCTAGCGCGTGTGTGCGTGCTTATTTGCTTGGAGCGCAAGATTTAAATTTCAATTCATACAGGTATACTGCCGTTACCTCAATTAATACTTGACAACAAACTAGTCCCAGTTAAAGGTATACTATGCAACCGGGGTTGATTTTCCAGCGAGGCTCCCCCCAGAGGGCGAAAGTAAAAGTGCACTGTCGTAAAGATGCTCAGCTGTTCTCCTGGTTTCTCCATCAAGCCAGGTGCGGTTGTTTGTAGGTGGGGTTGTATTTCCCCTAACCCTAACATACATAAATTTCCCTCGACAGACACAAATATCCTAAAGTTAGTATATTACAGTTATTATCCATTATGCACTTACCAAATATGACTTCAAACAGATTTAAAGTCCTGAATTCCTACTTTCCATTCCAGCCCACAAAGTTGTACTGCCTTGACAGGCCATAGTCCATGATGAAGAACATCATACGTCTCGTGGCCTCATCCACAGTCCTCCCACCAATGTCTGACACTGCTGTGACCTAAGGGGGAACAAAAACAGTTCAAAGCTAATTCATTTTTATAGCTCACAGGAGTAAACACGATGCAAAGACAAACTCTGGGTCTAGATTATTTTCATTGTTGATTAATCTATTGATTATTTTAAACAATTAATTGATTGGTTGCTATAATAATAAAATGTTACAAAATTTTGAAAAATATCAGTGTTTCCCAAATCTCTTGTTCTGTCAACAAAACATGGAGATACTCAGTTTATTGCCATAAATGAGCAAAGAAAACAGAAATATTCACATTTATGAAGCTGAAATCAGAGACGTAGGACTCTTTTGTTGGGTGTTCACGTCAGTAATAAGCTGGACTGGACTCATAACACCGATGCTCTGCATAAGAAGGGCCAGAGCCGCCTCCACCTCCTGAGGAGGCTGAGTTCCTTTGGAGTGAGCAGGCCCCTGCTTAAGACTTTTTATGACTCTGTGGTGGCCTCAGCCCTTCTCTACGCTGTCGTCTGCTGGGCTCCAGACAGCGCAGAACGGGACAGAATGAGGCTGAATAAGCTGGTGAGGAAGGCCACTTCTGTCCTGGGCTGCACTCTGGACTCAGTGGAGAAAGTAGCTGAGAGGAGGGTGTTGTCCAAGTTCACATCCATCATGGACAACACCTTCCACCCCCTGCACCAGACTGTAGAGGAGCTGAGCAGCTCCTTTAGTGCCAGACTTAGACACCCTGTCTGTAAAAAGGAGCGCTACCGCA
>CM073121.1:7619844-7624844 GCA_037039145.1 Fundulus diaphanus | reverse complement strand
TTGCGGTCAAAAACTGTTTTCCCCTTCCGGGTGGAAAACCTACCTATCAAAGAAAAGTTCCCCCCTTAAAAAGACATGAACGCTAATTACCCAATCAATGCATTTGCGCTCCTACATATAGGATTAAAGATTAAAATCTTATTTCTTTTAAAGGCCAGCTAAAGATATTTTAAAGCTGCTTCCACTTTTGGACGAATGTGTATAAATGGTTTGGTAAAATATGTACCGTGACTTACAGATGACGCCCAAACATTTGGGTGTGCTGCCATCTAGTGTTGGAAATAATAAATGTTTTTTCCTTCAAAACACAATTCATGTTATAAATAATTGTCAAAAAAATATGGTTGGACGTAGCAAAAATGTTTTTGATAACTTTTGATCCTCTATGTGTGAGGAATTTTTTGGAGTAACTTTGAATGCCATAAGTGTAACGGTTTAGGAGTAGTTTATTCAAATGTAACCCCCAAAAATATGGGAAAATGACATCTTTGATGAGAAATGAATGATTTCCTGTAGGAGGTAGCCCATTGCTTCAAGAGGCTTTTTTGTAGGGCCTATGAAGTTACATGCACTTACCGAGTTTCATAATTCTCAGACAAAGCATGGCTTGGGGCTTACTGATTTAATGCGTTTTTAATGGTTTTCCACAAACCTGATTTTTGCAATGCGACAGCTCAGGCAAATATGCATATTTCATAAAACCTTTGATAACTTTTAAACGTCAATGTCTTAACTGCATGCTGAAAAAATTTGAAAGTAATAGGTTAAAATGCCTAGGACTAGTTCGTTAAAGTTTGAGGCAAAAACGGCCAATATTTTACCCTTTGACCCAAAATAGCAGACTTCCTGTGGGTTTTAGAGCATACACCCAAGAGACTTTTTTTCATAATTTTAAAAAACCTACCTAGGTAAAAAATTTCAGCTTTCTACGTGTTACGGTTTGGCCCAACTCACTCTAGTTGGCACTGTTGAGCAGGTTTGCCACGCCCGTTTTCAATTACACTAAAATCATGCGATTTCTCACGGGGGACAATTTTGGGCAAAGTTTGGTGAGTTTTCATGCATGTTTAGGCCTCCAAAAAGCCGTTTCAAAAGTCCCAAGAATAAATAATAATAATAATTAAAGCCGCAAGCGGCGATGAGCGGCCCTCGCAGCCAAGCACCGCTGGGGTACGCGCACCTCCTCCCTCCAGCCACCGCAGAAGCTGTCACGCATTTTCCCTGCCCTTCCACCGGGCGATTCACACGAACCCGTACGGCAGCGCTCCACCCCCCCCCACCCGACTCACAAAAAATCAGGTGCAGATCGGTCGATGCAGCGAGGAGATACAATCGTTCGGCGGGCCGTACGTTTGACACCCCTGGTTTAAACATTATTTTACTGGTTGAAATGCAGTTAAAAGTCTTCAGCTGAAAGGTTGTTGCACACAAATAAAACTTGTTTTGCACACAAAAAGATATGTTTCACACAAAAAAATTGTTTTGCAAACTGTCCGCCTACCTTGCGCTCAAAATATCATTTATAAGTTTTCCTCGAGTACAAAATGGTCTCTGCTCGCACAAAACAGCCTCTGCTCGACTACGATACAATCCCACCCACGCTGCGGTAAATTTGTGCCAAAAGTCACGTGATGCATTAAGAGTTGTTGTTGTTCAGACTTCCCGACATTGAGAAGAATTCAGTTATCTCTAAACTATTGGGCTAATTTACAGGGTCATAGTGAAGATCATCCAGCACAGACCACTTTAACATCTTGTTGGGAAATGGAGAACAGGGAGAGAAGAAGCTTTGGGTAGACAGTTAGACAAAAAGCAATGGAATTAGAATTAACTGATTTAATGTTCAGTTCAACAGTACCACTGACAGCAGTACAACCTTGGATACTACCTGAAGCTAAAGTAGATCTAACACTATTACGAAAGGGAAATAAGGTCAGGTTTTTTTTTTTTAAATTCAAATACAATACAGGAATATATTAATATTTACTAGTTTCATTCAGATCTACACAGATGCATCAAAAAAGTTTAGATAACAAGATAGGAGTATCTTTTATTGTTCCAGAGTTTCATATTACAGTAGGAAAGAGGACAAGTAATAATATATCAGTATACACAAGAGAAATGTTAGCAATTTTGTTTGCAATGCAATGGGTAGAAGAAATAAGACCTCTGAGAGTGATTATTTGTTCAGATTCATCTTCATCACTAATCAGTTTACCGATAAAACACTCAGACAGTAGACCAGATATTTTGATAGAAATCCAGCAAACATTATACAGAATTCAAATGATGGACATTACAGTCATATTTTTGTGGGTACCAGCACACATGGGAGTTAAAGGAAATGAAACGGCAGATAAGGCTGCAAAGGAGGCTACAACAAGAAAAGACATTGATGTGTCAGTTAAAATTAGTAAGATGGAAATAAAGAGCATAATTAAACAGAAGATGAAGGAAAGGTGGCAAAAGCAATGGGAGGAAGAGAGGAACAGAAGATGGTTTTACATGATCCAGAGGAGAGTGGGAAAAATGAGATGGGCAGGGAAGAACATAGGAGAAGAAACAATTATATCAGGACTTAGATTTGGGCACACAGGATTAAATAATACATTATTCTAAATAAGTAAACATAACAATGGCAGATGTGAATATTGTGAGCAACAAGAGACAGTTGAACACGTTATGGTATACTGTAGGAAGTACGAAAGAGAAAGGAGAGAAATGGTCCAAAATCTAAAAAGGAAAAGAATACAATTTGATTTAATAGAAATACTTAGAAAAACTCCAGAGATAATTGTTATGTGATTATTTTTCATTATCTTAGATTAATAAATGTAATTGAGAGGATTTGAAATCTTTTTTTGGTTTTGTTTATATTGTTTTGTTAATTTGATTGTGACTTGTTTTGTTTAGTATAAATAATTCTGATCCACACTCCATACCAGTTGGTGGCGGTAATGCACCATTTGGTTGCGTGCCAACCGGCAAAAAAAATCCATAAAGAAAAAGAAGAAGCAGAAGACTTCCCGACAGCAGGGGGCGCACCTGAAAAAAACTGAAAGGCGCCGGTTTGGCTGAGGAAGAAAGACGTGATATCACAGCTAATAGCAGGGACGTGCAGAGGGGGGCGGGGGGCTTGGTCACCTGCCCCTTTGCCCCTTGATGCCCAAAGTGCCCTTTTGTCAGTGTTTTTTTATGTGTGTGTGTGTGTGCATGTCCAAAATAAAAATAATTTAGATCTAAATTGCCACAGTTACCGTGGCACGGTTACATGATCCACATAACGTGCCTCACTTTTCCCTTCTTCTCCTCTCGCAGCTCCGCGGCTGCTGCTGCCGCTGTCTGACTGCCTGCCCCTTTAAATCGGCAGCACACGTGACTGTGCTCTGTGCATTTTTTTAAACTTAACTCTCATTGGTTGTACTGCCTTAAATCCCGCCTTTCCTCTTTCTGATTGCTAGCGCGTGTGTGCGTGCTTATTTGCTTGGAGCGCAAGATTTAAATTTCAATTCATACAGGTATACTGCCGTTACCTCAATTAATACTTGACAACAAACTAGTCCCAGTTAAAGGTATACTATGCAACCGGGGTTGATTTTCCAGCGAGGCTCCCCCCAGAGGGCGAAAGTAAAAGTGCACTGTCGTAAAGATGCTCAGCTGTTCTCCTGGTTTCTCCATCAAGCCAGGTGCGGTTGTTTGTAGGTGGGGTTGTATTTCCCCTAACCCTAACATACATAAATTTCCCTCGACAGACACAAATATCCTAAAGTTAGTATATTACAGTTATTATCCATTATGCACTTACCAAATATGACTTCAAACAGATTTAAAGTCCTGAATTCCTACTTTCCATTCCAGCCCACAAAGTTGTACTGCCTTGACAGGCCATAGTCCATGATGAAGAACATCATACGTCTCGTGGCCTCATCCACAGTCCTCCCACCAATGTCTGACACTGCTGTGACCTAAGGGGGAACAAAAACAGTTCAAAGCTAATTCATTTTTATAGCTCACAGGAGTAAACACGATGCAAAGACAAACTCTGGGTCTAGATTATTTTCATTGTTGATTAATCTATTGATTATTTTAAACAATTAATTGATTGGTTGCTATAATAATAAAATGTTACAAAATTTTGAAAAATATCAGTGTTTCCCAAATCTCTTGTTCTGTCAACAAAACATGGAGATACTCAGTTTATTGCCATAAATGAGCAAAGAAAACAGAAATATTCACATTTATGAAGCTGAAATCAGAGACGTAGGACTCTTTTGTTGGGTGTTCACGTCAGTAATAAGCTGGACTGGACTCATAACACCGACGCTCTGCATAAGAAGGGCCAGAGCCGCCTCCACCTCCTGAGGAGGCTGAGTTCCTTTGGAGTGAGCAGGCCCCTGCTTAAGACTTTTTATGACTCTGTGGTGGCCTCAGCCCTTCTCTACGCTGTCGTCTGCTGGGCTCCAGACAGCGCAGAACGGGACAGAATGAGGCTGAATAAGCTGGTGAGGAAGGCCACTTCTGTCCTGGGCTGCACTCTGGACTCAGTGGAGAAAGTAGCTGAGAGGAGGGTGTTGTCCAAGTTCACATCCATCATGGACAACACCTTCCACCCCCTGCACCAGACTGTAGAGGAGCTGAGCAGCTCCTTTAGTGCCAGACTTAGACACCCTGTCTGTAAAAAGGAGCGCTACCGCAAGTCATTCATTCCTGCTGCTATCAGATTATACAGTGCTGCACTGTAACTGTAACCAATGTGCAATAATCTATCTAATTCACTGTGCGATAACCTGTGCAATGATCCGAAGAACTTCTGCTGCTATCACCAGGTGAATATATGTCAGTACATGTGCATATATGTATGTATTTATATATATATATATATATATATATATATATATATATATATATATATATATATATATATATATATATATATATATACATATATATATATACAGGGGTTGGACAATGAAACTGAAACAACTCTCATTTTAGTGTGG
>CM073121.1:7564844-7614844 GCA_037039145.1 Fundulus diaphanus | reverse complement strand
GCGCCGACGCATCCGTGTTGCCGGACCCATGTTCTTGTCCTTTTCGCTGTTTAACTCAAAATAACGTGCTTACCTCCAAGAATCAAACGCTGTCTTCTTGCCCATCTTGCCGCGGTACAAACACAAATAGCTTACACACACAGGTGCGCGCGCGCGCACACACACACACACACACACACACAGAGGCAAGGAGGAGCAGGGTACAGACGCAAGCAGCCGCATCTGACTAAATGCAGAAAAGCAGGGACTTCACTTTCCTTATCGAGGGAAATTCTTAAAGTAACGGAGTAACGAGTGCTTATTTTGGAAAATAACGGAGTTACTGATTACTGAATTCGCAAAACTAACGCGTTAGATTACTCGTTACTGAAAAAACCTAATAAGAGTACTCTAACGCGTTACTTATAACGTGTTACCCCAACACTGATTGGAATTACGCCCTTATGTGTGCACACTATATTTAGATGGCCATCATATCGGTGGTAGCGCTACACATACCTAATCCAGACGAATGATTGTTCAAATCCAGCGCCGAGCTGATCAACTGCGTCCTCACCGATGTCTATCCTGTCCGACGTCACCTCAGGTGAGCTGAGTTCGATCAGCTGATGCTCCACTCCAAACACGTAACCTCCAGCCCAGTCTTATCTTGCGCAATCACCACCATCAACCATGCAGAAACACGTATCTTTACTTATGCACAGTTCGTGAAGATGCACAAACAGTTTTTGACTGGTTTTGTAGCGGCCAAGCCAATACTTTAAGCCACTGAGGTGCTGCATCGGGGTAATAGAGTTGACGCGCTTATTGTTACCTTTTTGGGATGAATTAGAGTCCGAGTCGTCAGGGCATGTTGAACGCTTCGTCCATTTATTTTCCTCTTTGCATATCAAATGTCCATCATACATGAACACATCTCCAGACAACACATAAAGCAGACTTGCTTGCTTGTATTTATCTTTTTGCGGTCAAAAACTGTTTTCCCCTTCCGGGTGGAAAACCTACCTATCAAAGAAAAGTTCCCCCCTTAAAAAGACATGAACGCTAATTACCCAATCAATGCATTTGCGCTCCTACATATAGGATTAAAGATTAAAATCGTATTTCTTTTAAAGGCCAGCTAAAGATATTTTAAAGCTGCTTCCACTTTTGGACGAATGTGTATAAATGGTTTGGTAAAATATGTACCGTGACTTACAGATGACGCCCAAACATTTGGGTGTGCTGCCATCTAGTGTTGGAAATAATAAATGTTTTTTCCTTCAAAACACAATTCATGTTATAAATAATTGTCAAAAAAATATGGTTGGACGTAGCAAAAATGTTTTTGATAACTTTTGATCCTCTATGTGTGAGGAATTTTTTGGAGTAACTTTGAATGCCATAAGTGTAACGGTTTAGGAGTAGTTTATTCAAATGTAACCCCCAAAAATATGGGAAAATGACATCTTTGATGAGAAATGAATGATTTCCTGTAGGAGGTAGCCCATTGCTTCAAGAGGCTTTTTTGTAGGGCCTATGAAGTTACATGCACTTACCGAGTTTCATAATTCTCAGACAAAGCATGGCTTGGGGCTTACTGATTTAATGCGTTTTTAATGGTTTTCCACAAACCTGATTTTTGCAATGCGACAGCTCAGGCAAATATGCATATTTCATAAAACCTTTGATAACTTTTAAACGTCAATGTCTTAACTGCATGCTGAAAAAATTTGAAAGTAATAGGTTAAAATGCCTAGGACTAGTTCGTTAAAGTTTGAGGCAAAAACGGCCAATATTTTACCCTTTGACCCAAAATAGCAGACTTCCTGTGGGTTTTAGAGCATACCCCCAAGAGACTTTTTTTCATAATTTTAAAAAACCTACCAAGGTAAAAAATTTCAGCTTTCTACGTGTTACGGTTTGGCCCAACTCACTCTAGTTGGCGCTGTTGAGCAGGTTTGCCACGCCCGTTTTCAATTACACTAAAATCATGCGATTTCTCACGGGGGACAATTTTGGGCAAAGTTTGGTGAGTTTTCATGCATGTTTAGGCCTCCAAAAAGCCGTTTCAAAAGTCCCAAGAATAAATAATAATAATAATAATAATAAAATCTGCAGTTACAATAGGCCTTCGCAGCGCTTAGCTGCTCGGGCCTAATTAAAACCGCAAGCGGTGATGATCGGCCCTCGCAGCCAAGCGCCGCTCTGGCCTATGGGCCACCGCTAGGGTACGCGCACCTCCTGCCGCCAGCCACCGCAGAAGCTGTCATGCATTTTCCTCACCCGTCTACCATGCAATACACACGTATGCGTTGGGCAGCGCTCCCCCACGACTCACAAAAAATCTGGTGCAGTTCGGTCGATGCACCGAGGAGACACAGCCGTTGAATAATGAAAATGCATTTGGCCACCGGGCCGGACTAAATCGTTCGGCGGGCCAGATCCGGCCCGCAGGCCGTACGTTTGACACCCCAGGTTTAAACATTAGTATACCAACTTAATCAAAGGTATCTTACTAGGTGTTAATCCAGCTTCATGTGAAAAGTTAACAATACCTTTTTAGTTATTTAAAGTTAATTATTTCATGTGTTTAAGGGTTTCGTTTCTTGCATTAAGACAGCTTTTATGAAAGTTTGACAGTTAAATTGGTGGATACACACCCAAAAGTAATAATGTAAAAGTAACACTTTAGCAATTGGAATATTGCTAAAGTAACACGTTAGCAATATTCCACATGTGTATGTTGTGTGAAAACTTTAATAATTTCTAACAGACCACTTCACTCTCAGAAAGCAGGTCTGTTGGTGGTTCCTAAAGTCTGTAAAACCAGAATGGTAGGCAGATCCTTTAGCTATCATGCTCCTCTCCAGTGGAACCAACTCCCAGTTTTGGTCCGTGACGCAGACACCCTGTCTACTTTTAAGACTAATCCTAAAACTTTCCTTTTTCCATCCATCCATCGTCTTCCGCTTATCCGGGGTCAGGTCGCGGGTGTAGCAGCTTCAAGAGGGAGGCCCAGACCTTCCTCTCCCCAGCCACTTGGGCCACTTCCTCCGGGGGAATCCCAAAGCGTTCCCAGGCGAGCAGAGTCTCTCCAGCGTGTCCTGGGTCTTCCCCTGGGCCTCCTCCCGGTGGGACGTGCCCGGAACACCTCACCAGGGAGGCGTCCAGGAGGCATCCTGACCAGATGCCCGAGTCACCTCAACTGGCTCCTCTCGACGTGGAGGAGCAGCGGCTCTACTCTGAGTCCTCCCCGGATGACTGAGCTCCTCACCCTATCTCTAAGGGAGAGCCCAGACACACTATGGAGAAAACTCATTTTGGCCGCTTGTATCCGGGATCTCGTTCTTTCGGTCACGACCCAAAGCTCGTGACCATAGATGAGGGTAGGAACGTAGATCGACCGGTGAATCGAGAGCTTGGCCTTTTGGCTCAGCTCTCTCTTCACCACAACGGATCGGTACAGCGCCCGCTTCACAGCAGACGTTGCACCAATCCGCCTGTCGATCTCCCGCTCCATCTTCCCCTCATCTCTGAACAAGACCCCAAGATACTTGAACTCCTCCACTAGAAGCTGGCTCTTGGGACTTTCCTTTTTGACAAAGCTTATAGTTAGAGTGGTTCATGTTACCCTGAGCTACCTCTATAGTTATGCTGCTATAGGCTTAGGCTGCTGGAGGACATCAGGGTCTATTGTTCTTCAATTTTGCATGACTGTTGTCATTTCAGCTTTTAACTTTCTGTTCTCTCTCTTTTATCTTCATAGTAGGTACACCTGGTCTGGCGTTCTGTTAGCTGTGACATCATCCAGGGAAGACAGATCACCTGTTATTACCATCTAATGTAAAACAGATTACTGGATCAATGTGTGCTTCTGTGCTTTTTTGTCTGTCTTGTTGTGTCTCTTCTCTCTCTTTTGTAACCCCCAGTCGGTCAAGGCAGATTACCGTTCATACTGAGCCCGGTTCTGATGGAGGTTTTTCCTTCCCGTTAATGGGGAGTTTTTTCTTCTGCTGTCACTTCATGCTTGATAAGTATGAGGGATTGCTGCAAAGCCATGTACAATGCAAACGACTCTCCCTGTGGCTCTACGCTTCTTCAGGAGTGAATGCTGCTTGTTACGACTTTGATGCAATCAACTGGTTCCCTTATATAGGAATTTATTTTACCAATCTGGATAATCTGACTTAATATGTATAATCTGATTGATTTTGACATTGTAAACTGCCTTTAGATGACATGCAGGCATGGACTGGTAATCGGGCGTACCGGGCATTTTCCCGGTGGGCCGACGTGCTGTTTGGGCCGGCAGACCCGACATGTATATAAATATGTATTATTATTATTATTATTAATAATTATTTGATATATCTGCCTCGTTATATTTGCATAATGCATGAAGAAAAATAAAATCAGCAGCGCAAGAGTCTGTTCCGATCATCCGGCCCTTACCACAGGCTATTGCAGCCCATTGGTTATCATAAAGTAGAAAAACACCTTCACGCTCCATGTGGAATTTTGTGCAGCGGTGTTCACAGTAGTAATGGGAGGCGCAGAGAAACTGCACGAAAAAAAGAAACGAGTTCTTCAAACGGACGCTGCGAAATGTGTCAAACTCACTGACATGTTCCCTACAGCAGGCCTTCATCTGCTCCGGTGTCTGATGTAAAATATGGTGGTGGTGGTCAGTGACGTGCGGTAGGGTTCATAGCTGGTGAAGCACTGACGTCATCAGAGTCAGATTTACAAATATATACACACTCTACAGAGTAGACTCGTTGCAAAGTGCTGAAGGAGACTGATTGAGCCAAATAAATTCACCAAGATACATGGAAAAATATTGGTTCTTTGATGAAAAAAAAAATTGTCATTTGATTGGTAACAGTTTATGAGTTATGATGGATTTCTGCATTTGTAACACATTCTAAAACTATAACCCACATTACGCACATTTTATCACAAAAACAAAACATGAATAAGTATCGCTGTCTTACCTATACTTATAATTTAAGTCCCTGTGGCGCTCTTTCTGAACAAAAATATCATCATTTTCCGGTAAAAGTTCTCTTTATCTTCTTCAGTTTTAAAAGTCTCTCAGTCTCAATGGAGCTCACTGCCAGGGAGGAAAGCCTTCCCTGATCAGTCCTGTTCCAGCTGGATGTTTAGAGTCTTTTTAGTGCTTTACTTGTTTAGCAAAACTCGCTAATAAAACATCAATAACTTGTTTTGACTCTACTATTTGGGGATCACGAGCGGTGCCCCTTGAGCGCCCCCTGCCTAGCGGCCAAGGAACTGCCGGCCTCACCTACAACCAGTTCTTTGCTGTTTATGATCGGCCAGCACCACGAAAACATGTTATCTGCACACAGTTTGATGACCAAAACACAATTCGTAATCCACATATATTAAATTGTGGAAAATCAGTTCATAACTGTTTGAACAATTGAATTTATGATCTAGAGACAGGAAGATGCATTCACAGAATGGAAGTCAGCGCAGTTAACATGGGATTGCGCAATCCCAGGGGAGGCCAAGCTCGCTGCGGCCTCACCGGCTTTGCTATGAAGCGCCACCAAGGATTTACATGAAAAATAGCAAAAAGTCTGCGATTTTAAAGAAAATATGATCAAAAATTAGCAAATTAGATAAATAAAATACTTATTACAAATGACTGAGTAAATCAAAATTTATATTATGTTATTATATATTTTCTTTCTTTCCATGATGACAAGTGAGGCATTTCTCTGGTTCATTTTGTCATTGGCATCCTTTTTTACACAGTGAGTGCACATTAGTCCAATGTTACCCTACAGTATCTGGAAGACTGAATAGATCTGATGAGCAACTTACAATAACTTCTTATAATGATGTAACGTGATAATATGTGTGATTGACCGTGACACCTCTCTTTCTCTCTCTCTCTCTGATCTAAGAATTGTTGCTGTGCTGTGGTGGAGTTTACATTTTACAGTGTTAATAAATTAAGATTTTGGAAGTATTTTAAGTGTCCACTCTCACTAATTTCCATTAACCTGGCCTCAAGGTATTGCACAGTTGGTATTGCAAAGTTGGTATACACATTCAGTACACAAAAAAAATGTGGTGGGCCAGTCTAATCCAAAATGCCAGGGCCGATTTTTTTGTCCCTGATGACATGTTTTATGATTTGGCGTTATATAAATAAAAACTGAAATGTATTGAACAAGAGTAAGTTTGTCAGTTTTCAAGCAGGATTTGTATATCTGTTCAACTTAAATATATAAATATAAGGAAACCAAAGAGTTAAGATCACTTACTTACCAAGAGAAATTCCTTTGGGGTTTATTTGTGGTCTCTTGCTGCCCCCTGCTGGACAAGTATGATCAAATACATATGCTTTACATGTCAAAAATTCAGATTTCAATCTAAAATGGCTTACTTCCTGTGATACTTGCAGTATGACATTAATTGTAAATTCTGAGCGTCTTGCTGAGATCTACAACTGTACAAAATTTCATTACTCTACGATGAAGTAAGTGAATACCAAAGGGTCCTTTGAAATTTGCTTGGTGGCGCTATAGAGAAACTAAGTCCTGCTCACTAAAGTTTGTTAAGGATTCCTGTTGGGGGGTGGATAAGGATGCATCCAAATGAGTTTTAAGCAGCTCGGCCCAAAACTGTGGAATTCAGAGCCAAACGTATGACAGCAGCGTTTGAGGTGAATATGCCACGCCGCCACGCCCCCCTGCTCCATCCAATCCAGTTGAGCCTGAAATCCACAACATACCAACATGTGTTCTGTCTGTGGACACAGTTTCATGTTGATTAGCTCAGAGGGGTAACATAGCGACCGCTTACAACAAAACATGACACTTCCTGTTGTCAGGGGGCGTGGCCTAATCAATGTCATCATTTGACCATTGGATATTATAGGAGACCTGATGGTGATCAATTACTGAAAGTTTGATGCCTCTGTGTGTTTCTGTGTAGGAGATATAACAGTTTTATTTTTTGTGGCGAGTAGGTGAACTTTGACCCCTGCTAATGCCCCTTCAACAAGCTCAAAAACTCACCGTTTTGATAACTTTTAATTGGCCATGCCTTATGATCAGACTGCCCGAGTTTCAAGCCGCTCGCTAAAAATCTCTAGGAGGAGATCCATCAAATACCAATGCTATAAACGTCAAAAATGGGGTCAAAATCAGACATTCAATCTAAAATGGCCAACTTCCTGTGATATTTACACTATGACATTAATTGTAAATTCTGAGCGTCTTGGTGAGCTCTACCACTGTACCAAATCTCATGTCTCTACGATGAAGTAAGTGAATAGCAAAGGGTCCTTTGAAAATTGCTAAGTGGCGCCGTTGAGGCATTAGGTCACGCCCACCAAAATTTCTTATGGATTCCTGTTGGGGGGTGGATAAGGATGCATCCAAGTGAGTTTTATGCAGCTCGGCCCAAAAATGTGGAATTCAGAGCCAAACGTATGGCAGCGGCGTTTGAGGTGACTTCACCACGCCGCCACGCTCTCCTGCTCCATCGAATCGACTTGGGGCTGGAATCCACAACACAACAACATGTCTTCTGTCTCTGGACACAGTTTCATGTTGATTAGCTCAGAGGGGTAACATAGCGACCGTTTACAGCAAAACATGACACTTCCTGTTGTCAGGGGGTGTGGCCTAAGTGATGTCATCATTTGACCATTGGATATTATAGGAGACCTGATGATGATTAATCACAGAAAGTTTGGTGCCTCTGTGTGTTTCTGTGTAGGAGATATAACACTTTTATTTTTTGTGGCGAATAGGTGAACTTTGACCCCTGCCAACGCCCCTTCAGCATGCTCAAAAACTCACCGTTTTGATAACTTTTGATTGGCCATGCCTTATGATCAGACTGCCCGAGTTTCAAGCCGATCGCTCGATATCTCTAGGAGGAGTTAGATCTTATACCGATGCTGTAACTGTCAAAATTGAGGTCAAAATCAGACTTTCAATCTAAAATGGCCGACTTCCTGTGATATTCACACTATGACATTAATTGTAAATTCTGAGCGTCTTGGTGAGCTCTACAACTGTACCAAATTTCATGTCTCTACGACGAAGTAAGTGAATAGCAAAGGGTCCTTTGAAAATTTCTAGGTGGCGCCGTTGAGGCATTTTTCTTTAAATTTTTGTGACGACCTTAAAATACAAAATTTTTAAACAGTCACCATGCATCTGCAAAGTTTGGTGAGTTTTTGAAAATGACAAAGCCCCCAAAAAGGCCCCTCTTTAGGGGGGCAGAATAATAAGAAGAATAATAATTAACACTACAGATACAATAGGCCTTCGCAGCGCTTAGCTGCTCGGGCCTAATTAAAGCCGCAAGCGGCGATGAGCGGCCCTCGCAGCCAAGCACCGCTGGGGTACGCGCACCTCCTGCCGCCAGCCACCGCAGAAGCTGTCACGCATTTTCCCCGCCCGTCCACTGGGCGATTCACACGAACCCTTTCGGCAGCGCTCCCCCACGACTCACAAAAAATCTGGTGCAGATTGGTGGATGCAGCGAGGAGATACAGCCGTTGAATAATGATAATGCATTTGGCCACCGGGCCGGACCGCTGGGGTTGTAAAGAGATGACATGTTGGAACTATATAAATAAAATTGGATTGAATTAATTTGTCTTTATATAAAACACATGAGTTGCCTCTTGGCATGGCATGCACTAATATATATATATATATATATATATATATATATATATATATATATATATATACATATACATACACACATTTGACCTAATAAAATACATTATTCATGTTTTTATTAGGTCAAATGCAATAATTCAATTCAATTTTATTTATATAGCGCCAAATCATGAAACATGTCATCTCAAGGCACTTTACAAAGTTACGTTCAATCATATTATACATATTGGGTCAGATTATACAGATTGGTCAAAAATGTTCCTATATAAGGAAACCAGTTGATACATATTGGGTCAGATTATACAGATTGGTCAAAAATGTTCCTATATAAGGAAACCGGTTGATTGCATCAAAGTCTCGACAAGCAGCATTCACTCCTGGAGAAGCGTAGAGCCACAGGGAGAGTCGTCTGCATTGTACATGGCTTTGCTGCAATCCCTCATACTGAGCAAGCATGAAGCGACAGTGGGAAGAAAAACTCCCCATTAACGGGAAGGAAAACCTCCAGCAGAACCGGGCTCAGTATGAACGGTCATCTGCCTCGACCGACTGGGGGTTACAGCAGACAGAGCAGAGACACAACAAGAGAGACAAAAAAAGCACAGAAGCACACATTGATCCAGTAATCTGTTCTACATTAGATGGTAGTAACGGGTGAGCCGTCTTCTTTGGATGATGTCACAGTTAACAGAACGCCAGACCAGGTGTACCTACTATGAAGATAAAAGAGAGAAACAGAAAATTAAAGCAGAAATGACAACACGTAATGCATAATTGAAGAACAGTAGAACTCTATAGAGTGAGAAAATTAGATCCTGACGTCCTCCAGTAGCCTAAGCCTATAGCAGTAAAACTATAAAAGGTAGCTCAGAGTAACATGAGCCACTCTAGTTATAAGCTTTGTCAAAAAGGAAGGTTTTAAGATTAGTCTTAAAAGTAGACAGGGTGTCTGCTTCACGGACCAAAACTGGGAATTGGTTCCACAGGAGAGGAGCCTGATAGCTAAAGGATCTGCCTCCCATTCTACTTTTAGAGACTCTAGGAACCACCAGCAGACCTGCAGTCTGAGAGCAAAGTGCTCTGTTAGGAACATACGGGGTAATCAGAGCTCTGATATATGATGGAGCTTGATTATTAAGGGCTTTATACGTTAGAAGAAGAATTTTAAATTCTATTTTTGATTTCACAGGAAGCCAATGAAGGGAAGCTAAAATTGGAGAAATATGATCCCGCTTGTTGATTTTCATCAGAACTCTTGCTGCAGCATTTTGGATCAGCTGAAGGCTTTGAACTGCAGTTTGTGGACTTCCTGATAGTAACGAATTGCAATAGTCCAGCCTTGAAGTAACAAATGCATGGACTAGTTTTTCAGCATCACTCCTGGACAGAATGTTTCTAATTTTGGCGATATTCCGGAGGTGAAAAAAGGAAACTCTGGAAACCTGTTTAATATGGGATTTAAATGACATGTCTTGGTCAAAAATAACACCAAGGTTTTTTACTTTATTACCAGAGGCCAAGTTAATGCCATCCAGATTAAGTGATTGGTTAAGAAGTTTATTTTTTGAGGACTCTGGCCCAAAGATTACAACTTCGGTCTTGTCAGAATTTAGATGCAGGAAATTTAAAGTCATCCAGCTTTTGATGTCATCAAGACATGACTGCAGTTGATGTAATTGATTGGATTCATCAGGATTTATGGATAAATATAGCTGAGTGTCATCAGCATAACAGTGGAAATTAATCCCATGCTGTCTGATAATTTTGCCGATCGGAAGCATATATTTAGTAAAGAGAATTGGTCCAAGGACTGAACCCTGTGGTACTCCACAGGTGACCCTAGAGTTTAAGGAAGATTTATTATTAACATGAACAAACTGGAATCTGTCCGACAGATAAGATTTAAACCAGCCTAATGCTTTTCCCTTAATCCCTACAGTATGCTCAAGTCTTTGCAGGAGAATATTTTGATCAACTGTATCAAATGCAGTACTGAGATCTAACAGGACAAGTACAGACACAAGTCCATTATCTGAGGCCATGAGAATATCATTAGTGACCTTCACCAGAGCTGTTTCAGTGCTATGATGAGCTCTGAAGCCTGACTGAAACTCCTCAAGTAGGTCATTGCTTTGTAAATGTTCACAAAGTTGATTAGCAACTACTTTCTCAAGAATTTTAGATAAGAAAAGAAGATTAGATATAGGTCTGTAGTTTACTAGCTCATCTTGATCAAGAGAAGGTTTCTTAAGTAAAGGTTTAATAACAGCTACTTTAAAAACCTGTGGTACATATCCATTTACTAAGGATAGATTAATCATGTCTAAAATAGGACCACTGATCAAAGGGAATACCTCCTTAAACAACTTAGTTGGGATTGGGTCTAACACACAGGTAGAAGTTTTAGATGAAGCTAAGATTTTAGATAGCTCAGAAAGCTCTACTGCTTCTAAACAGTTCAAACACTGTGCAGGTTCTAAAGATTCCTCCAATGCTGCCTTACTTATAATAGATAATAGATATAATAGATTGTATTTTACGTATCAGGTACATAATACACACACACACACATACGATATTATACGTAATATAATAACCATTATAACAATTTAAGAAACTAGTTATAATGGTTATATATCAAAAAAGAACATGGAACACAAAAAACATGGTCCATCATATGGGAAGGAGGGACCTGTTGGACCTTTCTATTGCATCCCCTGTCCCTTGATCCGATCAGCCATTTCGACACTGCCCTCTCCAAATCCTTCCTGGTGATCTGTCTGGTTAATGTGTTGTTCTTTAAAGCTCCTGCGGGAAACATATCTTATGGTCACTTTATATGTACCAACACAACTCTCAACTACAATTGTAAAGTCAACTATGTTAAGGTGAAATTTACCAACAAATGATCAGTTTTATATCAATTACCCAAGATTTAAATTGTAATTTTGGGTGAAGTATCCCTTTACATAATTGACTTTACAAACCTGCAAACGTCAGAATGAACTGGGAAAAAGCTAAGAAAAAAAGATCAAAATTCAAAGCTGACTGGCCAAGGCTGTCACATTTTTTTACTTCTTTCTAAAATCTGGCTTTATTAAATTGCCCATAAAAAAATTAAAAACCAAGGAAAAATTACAAAATGTAATTTTTTTGATAAGAACAGCTGTTGACTGGAAGATCTGTGCAAGAAAATCTTGAAAACATTTCTTATATGATAACATTTCTGGAGCACCTGTTTTGAGGGGACATTTATGTCCTTAAGGTGAGGGTATTATTGACATTAGAAAATTAAATTCATAACATACATAAATTTCCCTCGACAGACACAAATATCCTAAAGTTACTATATTACAGTTATTATCCATTATGCACTTACCAAATATGACTTCAAACAGATTTAAAGTCCTGAATTCCTACTTTCCATTCCAGCCCACAAAGTTGTACTGCCTTGACAGGCCATAGTCCATGATGAAGAACATCATACGTCTTGTGGCCTCATCCACAGTCCTCCCACCAATGTCTGACACTGCTGTGACCTAAGGGGGAACAAAAACAGTTCAAAGCTAATTAATTTTTATATCTTACAGGAGTAAACACGATGCAAAGACAAACTCTGGGTCTAGATTATTTCCATTGTTGATTAATCTATTGATTATTTTAACAATTAATTGATTGGTTGCTATAATAATAAAATGTTACAAAATTTTGAAAAATGTCAGTGTTTCCCAAATCTCTTGTTCTGTCAACAAAACATGGAGATACTCAGTTTATTGCTTAAGACTTTTTATGACTCTGTGGTGGCCTCAGCCCTTCTCTACGCTGTCGTCTGCTGGGCTCCAGGCAGCGCAGAACGGGACCGAATGAGTCTGAATAAGCTGGTGAGGAAGGCCACTTCTGTCCTGGGCTGCACTCTGGACTCAGCGGAGGAAGTAGCTGAGAGGAGGGTGTTGTCCAAGTTCACATCCATCATGGACAACACCTTCCACCCCCTGCGCCAGACTGTAGAGCAGCTGAGCAGCTCCTTTAGTGGCAGACTTAGACACCCTGTCTGTAAAAAGGAGCGCTACCGCAAGTCATTCATTCCTGCTGCTATCAGAATATACAGTGCTGCACTGTAACTGTAACCAATGTGCAATAATCTAATTCACTGTGCGATAACCCGTGCAATAATCCTGAAAGAAGTGACTTCTGCTGCTATCAGTAACTGTAACCACAACTGTTATAACTTTGGGCAATAACTAATGTGCAATAATCTATTTAATACACTGTGCTATAACCTGTCCAATGATCCAAAGAACTTCTGCTGCTATCACCAGGTATATATGTCAGTACATGTGTATGTAGGCATATGTATGTGTCACAGGACAGGTTGCCCTGTGACTGGCAACCTGTCCAGGATGGACGAGCCCCCACCCCCCACGACCCCGTGTGACGCCGAGCTGCGTTTCCCCATCAGATACGGCTTGACGTCACACCTGTAGGGAAAAGCCGGTATAAATCGATGAAGGATGGGATGTTAATTTTTTAAAAAGTTTAATAAAATTGCTCAAAGTTTATCAGAAAAAAACATAACTTGCTTTTAAATATGGACATTTTTAATAAGCAAAATGTTAATGTATTTCGTAAAGTTATTGTTGAAGTTAATCTTGGCTGCAGTACTCTGTTTGGCAGATGTTTTGGGGTTGGAGTAAAATGAGTCCATAGATCCACAGACAGGAGGCTTGTTCAGTGGTTTCTAGTACGACTTGCTTCTGCAGTGTCGCTCAACTGCGTGTAAAAATAAAAAAAATTACTTCATAAAAGCTCTCTGAGAATAACCTCTGGCCTCACCCAGTTAGAACCCGCTCTCCAGTCCATGTTGTAGCTGCAGTTTTTTTTTTTACGTCGTTTCCTTAATAATCTGTACAAATCAAAATCCTTGTCATTTTATTAAGAGTGTCGTGGTGCGCAGCGGCTCATCAGGTGGAGCTGCTGCATATTGACTGATAGCCGCTCTGACTGCAGCTCTGCCTTCTTTTGTTCAGAAAAGCGCAGGTGAAATTATTTAATTTATTATTTAACTTTTTCCAAATCGGACCCTGTCAAATGCGGGACAAATGCGCGTCATGGTAAATTAGCCTTTACTCTTCGAATTTTAAATAAAGCGTTACAGCGAATATTGAGGAGGTCCCTGATTGGTTTATCAGCTAAGTTGCTGGAAGCCAGTGAATACACGCTGAAAGGTGACATGGCCACAGGTGGAAATAATTCATTAATTAACTGGAGCAGCGACAGTGTGTCTGTAGGCAGCTTACCGGGGGAAGTTGTTGTCAGATGGTCAATCCGCTCCACTTCCTGACTTGCTGGTTCGCATAAACCCAAAGAAAACCTTTGACCACCACTGCTTTCATTCATGCATCTGTGGCCAGTTTGAGATGTTCTTCCAAAAGTTATGATTGAACACCGATCATAACTTTTGGTCTACGTATACATCTCTGTGCTGGTAGCAAACGCAGAGCCATAGAGAGAAAGGCTCTGAGCCAGCGGAACCCGGATGTAAACAAGAGCCTTGCTCGTTAGCCTTAAGGCGCTAGCATTAGCGCTAATATTAGCGCCTTAAGGCACTAGAATTAGCCGCAGAACTGAGACTGCTCATCCCACCTCAAGTTGTGGTGGGGGATATTACACTACATGCATATATAATCCAAAAAGCCTTACCTGTTTGTCTGTTTCCCCTCCTAAATTCTCCAATGTGTGGTGCTAATGTTGTTAGCTGTGACATCACGGACTTCTTCCTCAGGCAAACGGACACGTTTCAGATTGTTGGAGTGCGCCCCCTGCTGTTGGGAAGTCTTCTTCTTCTCTTGATCTTTATGAACTTTCTCACAGTGTGTCATATACGTTCAACTGTCTGTTGTTCCTCACAATATTTACATATGCCAGTGTTATGCTTCCCTATTTTGAATAATGTACCATCTAATCCTGTGTGGGCAAATCTAAGTCTTGATATGAGATAAGATAAGATAGTCTTTATTGATCTCACATTGGAGAAATTCACTTGTCGGCTCAATAGTGTGTGTGTGTATATATATATATATATATATATATATATATATATATATATATATATACACATGCCTACATACACATGTACTGACATATATTCACTTGGTGAAAGCAGAAGAAGTTCTTCTGGATCCTTGCCCAGGTTATAGCACAGTGTATTAAATAGATTATTGCACATTAGTTATTGCCCAAAGTCATAACAGTTGTGGTTATATAGAACAGATTACTGGATCACTGTGTGCTTCTGTGCTTTTTTTGTCTGTCTTGTTGTGTCTCTGCTCTGTCTTCTGTAACCCCCAGTCGGTCGAGGCAGATGACCGTTCATACTGAGCCCGGTTCTGCTGGAGGTTTGTCCTTCATGTTAATGAAGGAGGTTTTTTTTCCCCTGTTGCTTCATGCTTGCTCAGTATGAGGGATTGTTGCAAAGCCATGGACAATGCAGACAACTCTCCCTGTGACTCTACGCTTCTTCAGGAGGAAATGCTGCTTGTCAAGACTTTTATGCAATCAACTGGTTCCCTTATATAGGATTAAAGAATCAAAGCTTCTTTCTTTTAAAGGCCAGCTAAAGATATTTTAAAGCTGCTTCCACTTTTGGACGAATGTGTATGAATGGTTTGGTAAAATATGTACCGTGACTTACAGATGACGCCCAAACATTTGGGTTTGCTGCCATCTAGTGTTGGAAATAATAAATGTTTTTTCCTTCAAAACACAATTCATGTTATAAATAATTGTCAAAAAAATATGGTTGGACGTAGCAAAAATGTTTTTGATAACTTTTGATCCTCTATGTGTGAGGAATTTTTTGGAGTAACTTTGAATGCCATAAGTGTAACGGTTTAGGAGTAGTTTATTCAAATGTAACACCCAAAAATATGGGAAAATGACATCTTTGATGAGAAATGAATGATTTCCTGTAGGAGGTAGCCCATTGCTTCAAGAGGCTTTTTTGTAGGGCCTATGAAGTTACATGCACTTACTGAGTTTCATAATTCTCAGACAAAGCATGGCTTGGGGCTTACTGATTTAATGCGTTTTTAATGGTTTTCCACAAACCTGATTTTTGCAATGCGACAGCTCAGGCAAATATGCATATTTCATAAAACCTTTGATAACTTTTAAAAGTCAATGTCTTAACTGCATGCTGAAAAAAATTGAAAGTAATAGGTTAAAATGCCTAGGACTAGTTCGTTAAAGTTTGAGGCAAAAACGGCCAATATTTTACCCTTTGACCCAAAATAGCAGACTTCCTGTGGGTTTTAGAGCATACACCCAAGAGACTTTTTTTCATAATTTTAAAAAACCTACCTAGGTAAAAAATTTCAGCTTTCTACGTGTTACGGTTTGGCCCAACTCACTCTAGTTGGCGCTGTTGAGCAGGTTTGCCACGCCCGTTTTCAATTACACTAAAATCATGCGATTTCTCACGGGGGACAATTTTGGGCAAAGTTTGGTGAGTTTTCATGCATGTTTAGGCCTCCAAAAAGCCGTTTCAAAAGTCACAAGAATAAATAATAATAATAATAATAATAATAATAAAATCTGCAGTTACAATAGGCCTTCGCAGCGCTTAGCTGCTCGGGCCTAATTAAAGCCGCAAGCGGCGTTGATCGGCCCTCGCAGCCAAGCACCGCTCCTGCCTATTGGCCACCGCGGGGGTTCGCGCACCGCCGGCCGCCAGCCACCGCAGAAGCTGTCACGCATTTTCCCCGCCCGTCCACCGGGCGATTCACCCGAACCCGTTCGGCAGCGCTCCCCCACGACACACAAAAAATGTGGTGCAGATCAGTCGATGCAGCGAGGAGATACAGCCGTTGAATAATGATAATGCATTTGGCCACCGGGCCGGACCGCTGGGGTTGTAAAGAGATGACATGTTGGAACTATATAAATAAAATTCAATTGAATTAATTTGTCTTTATATAAAACACACGAGTTGCCTCTTGGCATGACATGCACTATATATATATATATATATATATATATATACACACACATTTGACCTAATAAAATACATTATTCATGTTTTTATTAGGTCAAATGCAATAAATTAATTCAATTCAATTTTATTTATATAGCGCCAATTCATGAAACATGTCATCTCAAGGCACTTTACAAAGTTAAGTTCAATCATATTATACATATTGGGTCAGATTATACAGATTGGTCAAAAATGTTCCTATATATGGAAACCAGTTGATTGCATCAAAGTCCCGACAAGCAGAATTCACTCCTGGAGAAGCGTAGAGCCACAGGGAGAGTCGTCTGCATTGTACATGGCTTTGCTGCAATCCCTCATACTGAGCAAGCATGAAGCGACAGTGGGAAGAAAAACTCCCCATTAACGGGAAGGAAAACCTCCGGCAGAACCGGGCTCAGTATGAACGGTCATCTGCCTAGACCGACTGGGGGCTACAGAAGACAGAGCAGAGACACAACAAGAGAGACAAAAAAAGCACAGAAGCACACATTGATCCAGTAATCTGTTCTACATTAGATGATAATAGCGGGTGAGCCGTCTTCTTTGGATGATGTCACAGTTAACAGAACGCCAGACCAGGTGTACCTACTATGAAGATAAAAGAGAGAGAACAGAAAGTTAAAGCAGAAATGACAACACGTAATGCATAATTGAAGAACAGTAGAACTCTATAGAGTGAGAAAATTAGATCCTGACGTCCTCCAGTAGCCTAAGCCTATAGCAGTAAAACTATAAAGGTAGCTCATAGTAACATGAGCCACTCTAGTTATAAGCTTTGTCAAAAAGGAAGGTTTTAAGATTAGTCTTAAAAGTAGACAGGGGTTCTGCTTCACGGACCAAAACTGGGAGTTGGTTCCACAGCCTGATAGCTAAAGGATCTGCCTCCCATTCTACTTTTAGAGACTCTAGGAACCACCAGCAGACCTGCAGTCTGAAAGCGACGTGCTCTGTTAGGAACATACGGGGTAATCAGAGCTCTGATATATGATGGAGCTTGATTATTAAGGGCTTTATACGTTAGAAGAATAATTTTAAATTCTATTCTTGATTTTACAGGAAGCCAATGAAGGGAAGCTAAAATTGGAGAAATATGATCCCGCTTGTTGATTTTCATCAGAACTCTTGCTGCAGCATTTTGGATCAGCTGAAGGCTTTGAACTGCATTTTGTGGACTTCCTGATAGTAACGAATTACAATAGTCCAGCCTTGGAGTAACAAATGCATGGACTAGTTTTTCAGCATCACTCCTGGACAGAATGTTTCTAATTTTGGCGATATTCCGGAGGTGAAAAAAGGAAACTCTGGAAACCTGTTTAATATGGGATTTAAATGACATGTCTTGGTCAAAAATAACACCAAGGTTTCTTACTTTATTACCAGAGGCCAAGTTAATGCCATCCAGATTAAGTGATTGGTTAAGAAGTTTATTTTTTGAGGACTCTGGCCCAAAGATTACAACTTCGGTCTCAGAATTTAGATGCAGGAAATTTAAAGTCATCCAGCTTTTGATGTCATCAAGACATGACTGCAGTCGAAGTAATTGATTGGATTCATCAGGATTTATGGATAAATATAGCTGAGTGTCATCAGCATAACAGTGGAAATTAATCTCATGCTGTCTGATAATTTTGCCGATCGGAAGCATATATAAAGTAAAGAGAATTGGTCCAAGGACTGAACCCTGTGGTACTCCACAGGTGACCCTAGAGTTTGAGGAAGATTTATTATTAACATGAACAAACTGGAAGCTGTCCGACAGATAAGATTTAAACCAGCCTAATGCTTTCCCCTTAATCCCTACAGTATGCTCAAGTCTTTGTAGGAGAATATTTTGATCAAATGTATCAAATGCAGCACTGAGATCTAACAGGACAAGTACAGACACAAGTCCATTATCTGAGGCCATGAGTATATCATTAGTAACCTTCACCAGAGCTGTTTCAGTGCTATGATGAGCTCTGAAGCCTGACTGAAACTCCTCAAGTAGGTCATTGCTTTGTAAATGTTCACAAAGTTGATTAGCAACTACTTTCTCAAGAATTTTAGATAAGAAAAGATTAGATATAGGTCTGTAGTTTACTAGCTCATCTTGATCAAGAGAAGGTTTCTTAAGTAAAGGTTTAATAACAGCTACTTTAAAAACCTGTGGTACATATCCATTTACTAAGGATAGATTAATCATGTCTAAAATAGGACCACTGATCAAAGGGAATACCTCCTTAAACAACTTGGTTGGGATTGGGTCTAACATACAGGTAGAAGGTTTAGATGAAGCTAAGATTTTAGATAGCTCAGAAGGCTCTACTGCTTCTAAACAGTTCAAACACTGTGCAGGTTCTAAAGATTCCTCCAATGCTGCCTTACTTATAATAGATATAATAAATTGTATTTTACGTATCAGATACATAATACACACACACACACACACAGATACGATATTATACGTAATATAATTACCATTATAACAATTTAAGAAACTAGTTATATATCAAAAAAGAACATGGAACAGAAAAAAACATGGTCCATCATGTGGGAAAGAGGGACCTGTTGGACCTTTCTATTGCATCCCCTGTCCCTTGATCCGATCAGCCATTTCGACACTGCCCTCTCCAAATCCTTCCTGGTGATCTGTCTGGTTAATGTGTTGTTCTTTAAAGCTCCTGCGGGAAACATATCTTATGGTCACTTCATATGTACCAACACAACTCTCAACTACAATTGTAAAGTCAACTATGTTAAGGTGAAATTTACCAACAAATGATCAGTTTTATATCAATTACCCAAGATTTAAATTGTAATTTTGGGTGAAGTATCCCTTTACATAATTGACTTTACAAACCTGCAAACGTCAGAATGAACTGGGAAAAAGCTAAGAAAAAAAGATCAAAATTCAAAGCTGACTGGCCAAGGCTGTCACATTTTTTTATTTCTTTCTAAAATCTGGCTTTATTAAATTGCCCATAAAAAAATTACAAACCAGGGAAAAAATACAAAATGTAATATTTTTGATGAGAACAGCTGTTGACTGGAAGATCTGTGCAAGAAAATCTTGAAAACATTTCTTATATGATAACATTTCTGGAGAACCTGTTTTGAGGGGACATTTATGTCCTTAAGGTGAGGGTATTATTGACCTTAGAAAATCAAATTCATAACATACATAAATTTCCCTCGACAGACACAAATATCTTAAAGTTACTATATTACAGTTATTATCCATTATGCACTTACCAAATATGACTTCAAACAGATTTAAAGTCCTGAATTCCTACTTTCCATTACAGCCCACAAAGTTGTACTGCCTTGACAGGCCATAGTCCATGATGAAGAACATCATACGTCTCGTGGCCTCATCCACAGTCCTCCCACCAATGTCTGACACTGCTGTGACCTAAGGGGGAACAAAAACAGTTCAAAGCTAATTCATTTTTATAGCTCACAGGAGTAAACACGATGCACAGACAAACTCTGGGTCTAGATTATTTTCATTGTTGATTAATCTATTGATTATTTTAACAATTAATTGATTGGTTGCTATAATAATAAAATGTTACAAAATTTTGAAAAATGTCAATGTTTCCCAAATCTCTTGTTCTGTCAACAAAACATGGAGATACTCAGTTTATTGCCATAAATGAGCAAAGAAAACAGAAATATTCACATTTATGAAGCTGAAATCAGAGACGTAGGACTCTTTTGTTGGGTGTTCACGTCAATAATAAACTGGACTGGACTCATAACACCGACGCTCTGCATAAGAAGGGCCAGAGCCGCCTCCACCTCCTGAGGAGGCTGAGTTCCTTTGGAGTGAGCAGGCCCCTGCTTAAGACTTTTTATGACTCTGTGGTGGCCTCAGCCCTTCTCTACGCTGTCGTCTGCTGGGCTCCAGGCAGCGCAGAACGGGACAGAATGAGGCTGAATAAGCTGGTGAGGAAGGCCACTTCTGTGCTGGGCTGCACTCTGGACTCAGTGAAGGAAGTAGCTGAGAGGAGGGTGTTGTCCAAGTTCACATCCATCATGGACAACACCTTCCACCCCCTGTGCAGATTATATAGCAATCATTCTGATTGCTATATAATCTGCAATCAGATTATACAGTACTGCACTGTAACTGTAACCAATGTGCAATAATCTATCTAATTCACTGTGCGATAACCAGTGCAATAATCCTGAAAGAAGTGACTTCTGCTGCTATCAGTAACTGTAACCACAACTGTTATAACTTTGGGCAATAACTACTGTGCAATAATCTATTTAATACACTGTGCTATAACCTGTACAATGATCCGAAGAACTTCTGCTGCTATCACCAGGTGAATATATGTCAGTACATGTGCATGTAGGCATACAGGTAAAAGCCAGTAAATTAGAATATTTTGAAAAACTTGATTTATTTCAGTAATTGCATTCAAAAGGTGTAACTTGTACATTATATTTATTCATTGCACACAGACTGATGCATTCAAATGTTTATTTCATTTAATTTTGATGATTTGAAGTGGCAACAAATGAAAATCCAAAATTCTGTGTGTCACAAAATTAGAATATTGTGTAAGGGTTAAATTTTGAAGACACCTGGTGCCACAAACTAATCCGCTGATTAACGCAAAACACCTGCAATGGGCTTTAAATGGTCTCTCAGTCCAGTTCTGAAGCCTACACAAACATGGGGAAGACTTCAGATTTGACAGCTGTCCAAAAGGCGACCATCGACACATTGCACAAGGAGGGAAAGACACAAAAGGTTATTGCTGAAGAGGCTGGCTGTTCTCAGAGCTCTGTGTCCAAACACATTAATAGAGAGGCAAAGGGAAGGAAAAACTGTGGTCAGAAAAAGTGTACAAGCGATAGGGATCACCGCGCCCTAGTCAAGATTGGGAAAAAAAACCCATTCAAAAATGTGGGGGAGAATCACAAGGAGTGGACAGCTGCTGGAGTCAGTGCTTCAAGATCCACCACCAAGAGACGCTTGAAAGACATGGGTTTCAACTGCCGCATACCTCGTGTCAAGCCACTGTTGACCAAGAAACAGCGCGAAAAGCGTCTCACCTGGGCTAAGGAAAAAAAAGAGCTGGACTGCTGCTGAGTGGTCCAAAGTCATGTTTTCTGACGAAAGCAAATTTTGCATTTCCTTTGGAAATCGAGGTCCCAGAGTCTGGAGGAAGACAGGAGAGGCACAGGATCCACGTTGCCTGAAGTCTAGTGTAACGTTTCCACCATCAGTGATGGTTTGGGGTGCCATGTCATCTGCTGGTGTTGGTCCACTCTGTTTCCTGAGATCCAGGGTCAACGCAGCCGTCTACCAGCAAGTTTTAGAGCACTTCATGCTTCCTGCTGCTGACCTGCTCTATGGAGATGGAGATTTCAGGTTCCAACAGGACTTGGCGCCTGCACACAGCGCAAAATCTACCTGTGCCTGGTTTACGGACCATGGTATTTCTGTTCTAAATTGGCCAGCCAACTCCCCTGACCTTAGCCCCATAGAAAATCTGTGGGGTATTCTCCTCCACTGTCCACATCCATAACATAACCTGGTTAACTTTCATATCGGCAACATCAAGTTCTTCCTTAACACTTTAGCCAAACTGGTCCACAGTCCACTTTACACTTTCAGCTCCCTTCCCTCCCTGTCCTCCAGAAAACCTCCATAAACTACAACTAGTACAAAAGACAGCAATTTACATCTTTACATCATCTACTTCACATCTGAACATTACCTCCACTGGCTCCCTGTCACCTTCAGTATAAATTAATCATATGAACAAACAAGGCCAACCACAACCTGGACAATGCAGGAAGCATAACCAACACTATGATGTCATACATTTTAGTTTAACACAGATCGCACATTACAATAATCACTCTCTGCTTTGCCCGTTATTGCACAGCAATTAATTATCACGACTCATGAGTTTATAAAAAGGCATTAACTTTTTTGAATTTTAATAAAACAGATATATTTTAGCCCTGTGACTGGCAACCTGTCCAGGATGGCCGAGCCCCCACCCCCAACGACCCCGTGTGACGCCGAGCTGCGTTTCCCCATCAGATACGGCTTGACGTCACACCTGTAGGGAAAAGCCGGTATAAATCGATGAAGGATGGATTGTTAATTTTTTAAAAAGTTTAATAAAATTGCTCAAAGTTTATCAGAAAAAAACATAACTTGCTTTTAAATATGGACATTTTTAATAAGCAAAATGTTAATGTATTTCGTAAAGTTATTGTTGAAGGTAATCTTGGCTGCAGTACTCTGTTTGGCAGGTGTTTTGGGGTTGGAGTAAAACGAGTCCATAGATCCACAGACAGGAGGCTTGTTCAGTGGTTTCTAGTACGACTTGCTTCTACAGTGTCGCTCCACTGCGTGTAAAAATAAAAACAATAACTTCATAAAAGCTCTCTGAGAATCACCTCTGGCCTCACCCAGTTACAACCCGCTCTCCAGTCCATGTTGTAGCTGCAGTTTTTTTAATGTCGTTTCCTTAATAATCTGTACACATCAAAATCCTTGTCATTTTATTAAGAGTGTTGTGGTGCGCAGCGGCTCATCAGGTGGAGCTGCTGCATATTGACCGATAGCCGCTCTGACTGCAGCTCTGCCTTCTTTTGTTCAGAAAAGCGCAGGTGAAATTAATTAATTTATTATTTTACTTTTTCCAAATCGGACCCAGTCAAATGCGGGACAAAAGCGCGTCATGGTAAATTAGCCTTTACTCTTCGAATTTTAAATAAAGCGTTACAGTGAATAATGAGGAGGTCCCTGATTGGTTTATCAGCTAAGTTGCTGGAAGCCAGTGAATACACGCTGAAAGGTGACATGGCCACAGATGGAAATAATTCATTAATTAACTGGAGCAGCGACAGTGTGTCTGTAGGCAGCTTACCGGGGGAAGTTGTTGTCAGATGGTCAATCCGCTCCACTTCCTGACTTGCTGGTTCGCATAAACCCAAAGAAAACCTTTGACCAACACTACTTTCATTCATGCATCTGTGGCCAGTTTGAGATGTTCTTCCAAAAGTTATGATTGAACACCGATCATAACTTTTGGTCTACGTATACATGTCTGTGCTGGTAGCCAACGCAGAGCCATAGAGAGAAAGGCTCTGAGCCAGCCGAACCCGGATGTAAACAAGAGCCTTGCTCGCTAGCCTTAAGGCGCTAGCATTAGCGGCTAGAATTAGCCGCAGAACTAAGACTGCTCATCCTACCTCAAGTTGTGGTGGGGGATATTACACTACATGCATATATAATCCAAACAGCCTTACCTGTTTTTCTGCATCCCCTCCTAAATTCTCCAATGTGTGGTGCTAATGTTGTTAGCTGTGACATCAAGGGCTTCTTCCTCAGGCAAACGGACACCTTTCAGATTGTTGGAGTGCGCCCCCTGCTGTTGGGAAGTCTTCTTCTTCTCTTGTTCTTTATGAATTTTTCTCACAATGTGTCAGATATGTTCAACTGTCTCTTGTTCCTCACAATACTCACATCTGCCAGTGTTATGCTTCCCTATTTTGAATAATGTACCATTTAATCCTGTGTGGGCAAATCTAAGTCTTGATATAAGATAAGATAGTCTTTATTGATCTCACATTGGAGAAATTCACTTGTCACATCGGCTCAATAGTCAGTCAATAGTCAGCAGTATGAAAGGGTGCATCAGTTATATACAGTGTATCTTCCTATATACAGTGGATCAAAAAGAAAGTGAGAAAAAAAAATAAGAATTAAAAAAATACAAAAGAAATCAGACTAGGCAGGTGATGTCATGTGTACATCCCGGTTATATACACATATATATATACATACATACATACACACACACACATATACATACTGTACATACATATATATATATATATAAAAAGGCAAGGAAAAGGCAAGGCAAGGCAAATTTATTTGTATAGCACAATTCAGTACAGAGACAATGCAAAGTGCTTTACATGATTAAAATACAGGAAAAGAAAACAGAAAATGTAGACATCAATAAACAGCTGGACTAAAAAAGTTGAACTAATGCTGTTTCAGTAGAACAGTTTAACTAGAACAGTCAAAAACAGTCCTAAACAAATGTGTTTTTAATCTTGATTAAAAAGAACTCAGGTTTTCCGCACTTTTACAGTTTTCTGGAAGTTTGTTCCAGATAAGTGGAGCGTAGGAACTAAATGCTGCTTCTCCTTGTTTAGTTCTGGCTGTAGGTACGCAGAGAAGGCTGGAGCCAGAAGACCTTAGTGCTCTGGATGGTTGATACACTGATAACAAGTCTGTGATGTATTTAGATGCGTTCAGCAGCGTTCTGGATCAGCTGCAGCTGTCTGATCCACTTTTTAGGCAGACCTGTGAAAACACCGTTGCAGTAATCGATTCTACTAAAGATAAACGCATGGATTAGTTTTTCCAGATCCTGCTGAGACATCAGTCCTTTAATCCTGGAAATGTTCTTCAGGTGATAGAAAGCCGATCTTGTATATATATATATATATATATATATATATATATATATATATATATATATATATATATATATATAGGCCTACATACACATGTACTGACATATATTCACTTGGTGATAGCAGCAGAAGTTCTTCCGGATCATTGCACAGGTTATAGCACAGTGTATTAAATAGATTATTGCACATTATTTATTGCCCAAAGTTATAACAGTTGTGGTTATATAGAACAGATTGCTGGATCGATGTGTGCTTCTGTGCTTTTTTGTCTGTCTTGTTGTGTCTCTGCTCTGTCTTCTGTAACCCCCAGTCGGTCGAGGCAGATGACCGTTCATACTGAGCCCGGTTCTGCTGGAGGTTTTTCCTTCCTGTTAATGGGGAGGTTTTTTTTCCCTGTTGCTTCATGCTTGTTCAGTATGAGGGATTGTTGCAAAGCCATGGACAATGCAGACTACTCTCCCTGTGGCTCTACGCTTTTTCAGGAGGAAATGCTGCTTGTCAAGACCTTAATGCAATCAACTGGTTCCCTCGGCTAAAATGTTTATCCATTTTAGCCGCGCAATCCTCCATAATTAAAGTCCGACAGTCCACAGATGGCAACAGTTTGTTGATTCAAAATTAATTGTTAATCCACTTCAGCAACCGATGCATTGGAATTACGCCCTTATGTGTGCACACTATATTTAGATGGCCATCATATCGGTGGTAGCGCTACACATACCTAATCCAGACGAATGATTGTTCAAATCCAGCGCCGAGCTGATCAACTGCGTCCTCACCGATGTCTATCCTGTCCGACGTCACCTCAGGTGAGCTGAGTTCGATCAGCTGATGCTCCACTCCAAACACGTAACCTCCAGCCCAGTCTTATCTTGCGCAATCACCACCATCAACCATGCAGAAACACGTATCTTTACTTATGCACAGTTCGTGAAGATGCACAAACAGTTTTTGACTGGTTTTGTAGCGGCCAAGCCAATACTTTAAGCCACTGAGGTGCTGCATCGGGGTAATAGAGTTGACGCGCTTATTGTTACCGTTTTGGGATGAATTAGAGTCCGAGTCGTCAGGGCATGTTGAACGCTTCGTCCATTTATTTTCCTCTTTGCATATCAAATGTCCATCATACATGAACACATCTCCAGACAACATATAAAGCAGACTTGCTTGCTTGTATTTATCTTTTTGCGGTCAAAAACTGTTTTCCCCTTCCGGGTGGAAAACCTACCTATCAAAGAAAAGTTTCCCCCTTAAAAAGACATGAACGCTAATTACCCAATCAATGCATTTGCGCTCCTACATATAGGATTAAAGATTAAAATCTTATTTCTTTTAAAGGCCAGCTAAAGATATTTTAAAGCTGCTTCCACTTTTGGACGAATGTGTATAAATGGTTTGGTAAAATATGTACCGTGACTTACAGATGACGCCCAAACATTTGGGTGTGCTGCCATCTAGTGTTGGAAATAATAAATGTTTTTTCCTTCAAAACACAATTCATGTTATAAATAATTGTCAAAAAAATATGGTTGGACGTAGCAAAAATGTTTTTGATAACTTTTGATCCTCTATGTGTGAGGAATTTTTTGGAGTAACTTTGAATGCCATAAGTGTAACGGTTTAGGAGTAGTTTATTCAAATGTAACCCCCAAAAATATGGGAAAATGACATCTTTGATGAGAAATGAATGATTTCCTGTAGGAGGTAGCCCATTGCTTCAAGAGGCTTTTTTGTAGGGCCTATGAAGTTACATGCACTTACCGAGTTTCATAATTCTCAGACAAAGCATGGCTTGGGGCTTACTGATTTAATGCGTTTTTAATGGTTTTCCACAAACCTGATTTTTGCAATGCGACAGCTCAGGCAAATATGCATATTTCATAAAACCTTTGATAACTTTTAAACGTCAATGTCTTAACTGCATGCTGAAAAAATTTGAAAGTAATAGGTTAAAATGCCTAGGACTAGTTCGTTAAAGTTTGAGGCAAAAACGGCCAATATTTTACCCTTTGACCCAAAATAGCAGACTTCCTGTGGGTTTTAAAGCATACACCCAAGAGACTTTTTTTCATAATTTTAAAAAACCTACCTAGGTAAAAAATTTCAGCTTTCTACGTGTTACGGTTTGGCCCAACTCACTCTAGTTGGCGCTGTTGAGCAGGTTTGCCACGCCCGTTTTCAATTACACTAAAATCATGCGATTTCTCACGGGGGACAATTTTGGGCAAAGTTTGGTGAGTTTTCATGCATGTTTAGGCCTCCAAAAAGCCGTTTCAAAAGTCCCAAGAATAAATAATAATAATAATTAAAACCGCAAGCGGTGATGATCGGCCCTCGCAGCCAAGCGCCGCTCTGGCCTATGGGCCACCGCTAGGGTATGCGCACCTCCCGCCGCCAGCCACCGCAGAAGCTGTCGCGCATTTTCCTCGCCCGTCCACCATGCAATACACACGTACGCGTTGGGCAGCGCTCCCCCACGACTCACAAAAAATCTGGTGCACATCGGTCGATGCACCGAGGAGACACAGCCGTTGAATAATGAAAATGCATTTGGCCACCGGGCCGGACTAAATCGTTCGGCGGGCCAGATCCGGCCCGCAGGCCGTACGTTTGACACCCCTGGTTTAAACATTAGTATACCTATTTAATTAAAGGTATCTTACTAGCTGTTAATCCAGCTTCATGTGAAAAGTTAACAAAACCTTTTTAGCTATTTAAAGTTAATTGTTATTTCATGTGTTAAGGCAGTGGTTCTCAAACTTTTTCTGTCATTCCCCACTTTGGACAAGGGAGAATTTTCAAGCCCCACCTGTCCCCATCGCCCCAACACAATGCTAATGAAATATGCAACAATCTTAAAATGTTCCAATTTTATTGAAGTAACAAGTAGTATCTAAATACAAACTATCTACATCAAATAACAGCAAGCTCACAAATAAAGAAAATAAAAATGCAGCTGTGTCAAAATTTGTATCAAGCTCAAAGATAGAAAAAAGTGCCACTCTGCAATATGTTAATAAAAGAAAAGAAGTAAAATCCATCTGGCAAGACAGGTCTATTTATCCCTGCATTAGTGGCTGCAATGAGCCTGTTTTGCATTGCACAGTTTCTCAAAACGGGGTTGCAGGCTTGATACTGCCACTCTCAAGTCATGCTCAATGTTCAGCTGAGATCTGTATTTTGTTTTCAGTGAAGCAACAGCCTGCCCATTGGTGCGAAACAGATGTATATAGATACAGATATATGAGCGCGACAGTGTTGCCAACTCCTCAGTAAGGAAAGTAGCTATTGGCTGTGCTAAAAGTCTCTAGAAGTCGCTGAATGACATCATCGCCTAATTTGCATAATCTGCCACACGATGTGATGTGTAAATTATTGGCGCTGTGAGAGAAATAACGTTGTTAGAGAGAGACAAAAAGTGAGTAAAAACACTCAGAATATATAGAGCTACTTTTTTCTGTCCATTAATGTTTATTTATTATTATTATTATTATTATTATTATTATTATTATTATTACTATTATTAGAATTATTATTTTTATTTTATTTTTTTAATTAATGTTTAATTTATTTCAATACTAACCCTCCTCCTTTACCCGGGTTTGAGACCGGCAAAATGAACCATAAAGAGACACTATGGCGGAGTTACAATTTTTTTAAATTTTTTTTAACATTTTCTTTTTTCCCTTGTGGTCCACCAAGGAGCCTACAAATCACGGTAAAACATGAACATGTGGCTGTGTGAATCAAACGCCGTTATTTATTTAAGATAAAATATTTCAAATTCTGTTATTTATGATCAACCTGCGCCGTCAATCCCGGCGCATGTGCGCTTTATTTGCAGTCTGGACGCTGAGGGTAAACATGCTGTGGCTCTGACTGCAGCGCTGAGAGGGACTCCTGCGGTAGCGGGAGAACGGGGTTGGGAGGGGGGAGGTGCCTCACGGCAGCAGCTGCCGCTGGAGGACAAGAGTATGAACGATACGTGCTTTCACGTAAGAGTCTCCAAAATTCGCTAGATTTGTCGCTAGTCGCTTTTTTGAAAAAAAGTCGCTGGAGGGGTCTGAAATATAGCGACAAAGTCGCTGAGTTGGCAACACTGGGGCGCGAAAGGTTATCCCGTTACAAATAATATGCCGACGTCATGTCAATCATTATTTTGGCACTTCAGTTCCAGGTGAAATTTTTCTCATATCTAATGTTCTTTTAATTAGACTGCATGTAGGCTAGTAATGATTACTTTGTGGGTTTGATTGGTCTAATAAGCGGCAACAGACAGCTATAAGGAAAAGTTTGCTCTCACACGTTCTACATTTATAGTCACACAACACACACACACACACACACACGCCGGAACTTGGCGCGCCCCACCTGTCACGTCTCAATTCCCCACCAGTGGGTCGCGCCACACACTTTGAGAACCGCGGTGTTAAGGGTTTCGTTTCTTGCATTAAGACAGCTGTTATGAAAGTTTGACATCTAAATTGGTGAATACACACCCAAAAGTAATAATGTAAAACTAACACTTTAGCAATTGGAATATTGCTAAAGTAACACGTTAGCAATATTCCACATGTGTATGTTGTGTACAAACTTTAGTAATTTCTAACAGACCACTTCACTCTCAGAAAGCAGGTCTGCTGGTGGTTCCTAAAGTCTGTAAAACCAGAATGGGAGGCAGATCCTTTAGCTATCATGCTCCTCTCCAGTGGAACCAACTCCCAGTTTTGGTCCGTGACGCAGACACCCTGTCTACTTTTAAGACTAATCCTAAAACTTTCCTTTTTCCATCCATCCATCGTCTTCCGCTTATCCGGGGTCAGGTCGCGGGGGTAGCAGCTTCAAGAGGGAGGCCCAGACCTTCCTCTCCCCAGCCACTTGGGCCACTTCCTCTGGGGGAATCCCAAAGCGTTCCCAGGCGAGCATAGTCTCTCCAGCGTGTCCTGGGTATTCCCCTGGGCCTCCTCCCGGTGGGACGTGCCCAGAACACCTCACCAGGGAGGCGTCCAGGAGGCATCCTAACCAGATGCCCGAGCCACCTCAACTGGCTCCTCTCAATGTGAAGGAGCAGCGGCTCTACTCTGAGTCCTCCCCGGGTGACTGATCTCCTCACCCTATCTCTAAGGGAGAGCCCAGACACACTATGGAGAAAACTCATTTTGGCCGCTTGTATCCGGGATCTCGTTCTTTCGGTCACGACCCAAAGCTCATGACCATAGATGAGGGTAGGAACGTAGATCGACTGGTAAATCGAGAGCTTGGCCTTTTGGCTCAGCTCTCTCTTCACCACAACGGATCGGTACAGCGCCCGCTTCACAGCAGACGTCGCACCAATCCGCCTGTCGATCTCCCGCTCCATCTTCCCCTCATTCGTGAACAAGACCCCAAGATACTTGAACTCCTCCACTAGAAGCTGGCTCTTGGGACTTTCCTTTTTGACAAAGCTTATAGTTAGAGTGGTTCATTTTACCCCGAGCTACCTCTATAGTTATGCTGCTATAGGCTTAGGCTGCTGGAGGACATCAGGGTCTATTGTTCTTCAATTTTGCATGACTGTTGTCATTTCAGCTTTTAACTTTTTGTTTTTTCTATTTTTTCTTCATAGTAGGTACACCTGGTCTGGCGTTCTGTTAGCTGTGACATCATCCAGGGAAGACAGATCACCTGTTATTACCATCTAATGTAAAACACATTACTGGATCAATGTGTGCTTCTGTGCTTTTTTGTCTGTCTTGTTGTGTCTCTGCTCTGTCTTCTGTAACCCCCAGTCGGTCAAGGCAGATTACCGTTCATACTGAGCCCGGTTCTGCTGGAGGTTTTTTCCTTCCTGTTAATGGGGAGTTTTTCCTTCTGCTGTCACTTCATGCTTGATAAGTATGAGGGATTGCTGCAAAGCCATGTACAATGCAAACAACTCTCCCTGTGGCTCTACGCTTCTTCAGGAGTGAATGCTGCTTGTTACGACTTTGATGAAATCAACTGGTTCCCTTATATAGGAATTTCTTTTACCAATCTGGATAATCTGATTTAATATGTATAATCTGATTGATTTTGACATTGTAAACTGCCTTTAGATGACATGAAGGCATGGACTGGTAATTGGGCGTACCGGGCATTTTCCCGGTGGGCCGACGTGCTGTTTGGGCCGGCAGACCCGACATGTATATTAATAATATGTATTATTATTATTATTATTTTATATATCTGCCTCGTTATATTTGCATAATGCATGAAGAAAAATATCAGCAGCGCAAGAGTCTGTTCCGATCATCCGGCCCTTACCACAGGCTACTGCAGGCCATTGGTTATCATCCCTGACAGTCTAAAGGGCTAGGCCAATCATAAAGTAGAAAAACACCTTCATGCTCCATGTGGAACTTTGTGCAGCGGTGTTCACAGTAGTAATGGATAAAAAACGCAAGGGAGGCGCAGAGAAACTGCACGAAAAAAAGAAACGAGTTCTTCAAACGGATGCTGCGAAATGTGTCAAACTGACTGACATGTTCCCAACAGCAGGCCTTCATCTGCTCCGGTGTCTGATGTAAAATATAGTGGTGATGGTGGTTGTAGTCAGTGATGTGCGGTAGGGTTCATAGCTGGTGAGGCACTGACGTCATCAGAGTCAGATTTACAAATATATACACTCTACAGAGTAGACTCGTTGCAAAGTGCTGAAGGAGACTGATTGAGCCAAATAAATTCACCAAGATACATGGAAAAATATTGGTTCTTTGATGAAAAAAAATTGTCATTTGATTGGTAACAGTTTATGAGTTATGATGGATTTCTGCATTTGTAACACATTCTAAAACTATAACCCACATTACGCACATTTTATCACAAAAACAAAACATGAATAAGTATCGCTGTCTTACCTCTACTTATAATTTAAGTCCATGTGGCGCTCTTTCTGAACAAAAATATCATCATTTTCCGGTAAAAGTTCTCTTTATCTTCTTCAGATTTAAAACTCTCTTAGTCTCAGTGGAGCTCACTGCCAGGGAGGAAAGCCTTCCCTGATCAGTCCTGTTCCAGCTGTATGTTTAGAGTCTTTTTAGTGCTTTACTTGTTTAGCAAAACTCGCTAATAAAACATCAATAACTTGTTTTGACTCTACTATTTGGGTATCACGAGCGGTGCCCCTTGAGCGCCCCCTGCCTAGCGGCCAAGGAACTGCCGGCCTCACCTACAACCAGTTCTTTGCTGTTTATGATCGGCCAGCACCACGAAAACATGTTATCTGCACACAGTTTGATGACCAAAACACAATTCGTAATCCACATATATTAAATTGTGGAAAATCAGTTCATAACTGTTTGAACAATTGAATTTATGATCTAGAGACAGGAAGATGCATTCACAGAATGGAAGTCAGCGCAGTTAACATGGGATTGCGCAATCCCAGGGGAGGCCAAACTCGCTGCGGCCTCACCGGCTTCCCTATGAAGCGCCACCAAGGATTTACATGAAAAATAGCGAAAAGTCTGCGATTTTAAAGAAAATATGATCAAAAATTAGGAAATTAGATAAATAAAATACTTATTACAAATGACTGAGTAAATCAAAATTTATATTATGTTATTATATATTTTCTTTCTTTCCATGATGACAAGTGAGGCATTTCTCTGGTTCATTTTGTCATTGGCATCCTTTTTTACACAGTGAGTGCACATTAGTCCAATGTTACCCTACAGTATCTGGAAGACGGAATAGATCTGATGAGCAACTTACAATAACTTCTTATAATGATGTAACGTGATAATATGTGTGATTGACCGTGACACCTCTCTTTCTCTCTCTCTCTCTGATCTAAGAATAGTTGCTGTGCTGTGGTGGAGTTTACATTTTACAGTGTTAATAAATTAAGATTTTGGAAGTATTTTAAGTGTCCACTCTCTCTAATTTCCATTATCCTGACTTCAAGGTATTGCACAGTTGGTATACACATTCAGTACACAAAAAAATGTGGTGGGCCAGTCTAATCCAAAATGCCAGGGCCGATTTTTTTGTTCCAATCCACCCCTGATGACATGTTTCATGATTTTGGCGCTATATAAATAAAAACTGAAATGTATTGAACAAGAGTTTGTCAGTTTTCAAGCAGGATTTGTATATCTGTTCAATTTAAATATATAAGGAAACCAAAGAGTTAAGATCACTTACTTACCAAGAGAAATTCCTTTGGGGTTTATTTGTGGTCTCTTGCTGCCCCCTGCTGGATGATGATGGTATTTGATACCATGTCAACATGCTGTCAAAATTCAGATTTCAATCTAAAATGGCTTACTTCCTGTGATACTTGCATTATGACATTAATTGTAAATTCTGAGCATCTTGCTGAGATCTACAACTGTACAAAATTTCATTACTCTACGATGAAGTAAGTGAATAGCAAAAGGTCCTTTGAAAATTGCTTGGTGGCGCTATAGAGAAACTAAGTCCTGCTCACTAAAGTTTGTTATGGATTCCTGTTGGGGGGTGGATAAGGATGCATCCAAATGAGTTTTAGGCAGCTCGGCCCAAAACTGTGGAATTCAGAGCCAAACGTATGACAGCAGCGTTTGAGGTGACTTCGCCACGCAGCCACGCCCCCCTGCTCCATCCAATCCAGTTGGGCCTGAAATCCACAACACAACAACATGTGTTCTGTCCCTGGACACAGTTTCATGTTGATTAGCTCAGAGGGGTAACATAGCGACCGCTTACAACAAAACATGACACTTCCTGTTGTCAGGGGGCGTGGCCTAAGCAATGTCATCATTTGACCATTGGATATTATAGGAGACCTGATGATGATCAATCACAGAAAGTTTGGTGCCTCTGTGTGTTTCTGTGTAGGAGATATAACACTTTTATTTTTTGTGGCGAATAGGTGAACTTTGACCCCTGCCAACGCCCCTTCAGCATGCTCAAAAACTCACCGTTTTGATAACTTTTGATTGGCCATGCCTTATGATCAGACTGCCCGAGTTTCAAGCCGATCGCTCGATATCTCTAGGAGGAGTTAGATCTTATACCAATGCTGTAACTGTCAAAATTGAGGTCAAAATCAGACTTTCAATCTAAAATGGCCGACTTCCTGTGATATTTACACTATGACATTAATTGTAAATTCTGAGCGTCTTGGTGAGCTCTACCACTGTACCAAATCTCATGTCTCTACAATGAAGTAAGTGAATAGCAAAGGGTCCTTTGAAAATTGCTAGGTGGCGCCGTTGAGGCATTTTTCTTTTGATTTTTGTGACGACCTTAAAATACAAGATTTTTAAACAGTCACCATGCATCTGCAAAGTTTGGTGAGTTTTTGAGAATGAGAAAGCCCCCAAAAAGGCCCCTCTTTAGGGGGGCAGAATAATAAGAATAAGAATAAGAATAATAATTAACACTACAGATACAATAGGCCTTCGCAGCGCTTAGCTGCTCGGGCCTAATAATAATAATAATAAAATCTGCAGTTACAATAGGCCTTCGCAGCGCTTAGCTGCTCGGGCCTAATTAAAGCCGCAAGCGGCGATGAGCGGCCCTCGCAGCCAAGCACCGCTGGGGTACGCGCACCTCCTGCCGCCAGCCACCGCAGAAGCTGTCACGCATTTTCCCCGCCCGTCCACTGGGCGATTCACATGAACCCTTTCGGCAGCGCTCCCCCACGACTCACAAAAAATCTGGTGCAGATTGGTGGATGCAGCGAGGAGATACAGCCGTTGAATAATGATAATGCATTTGGCCACCGGGCCGGACCGCTGGGGTTGTAAAGAGATGACATGTTGGAACTATATAAATAAAATTGGATTGAATTAATTTGTCTTTATATAAAACACATGAGTTGCCTCTTGGCATGGCATGCACTAATATATATATATATATATATATATATATATATATATATATATATATATATATATATATATATATACATATACATACACACATTTGACCTAATAAAATACATTATTCATGTTTTTATTAGGTCAAATGCAATAATTCAATTCAATTTTATTTATATAGCGCCAAATCATGAAACATGTCATCTCAAGGCACTTTACAAAGTTACGTTCAATCATATTATACATATTGGGTCAGATTATACAGATTGGTCAAAAATGTTCCTATATAAGGAAACCAGTTGATACATATTGGGTCAGATTATACAGATTGGTCAAAAATGTTCCTATATAAGGAAACCGGTTGATTGCATCAAAGTCTCGACAAGCAGCATTCACTCCTGGAGAAGCGTAGAGCCACAGGGAGAGTCGTCTGCATTGTACATGGCTTTGCTGCAATCCCTCATACTGAGCAAGCATGAAGCGACAGTGGGAAGAAAAACTCCCCATTAACGGGAAGGAAAACCTCCAGCAGAACCGGGCTCAGTATGAACGGTCATCTGCCTCGACCGACTGGGGGTTACAGAAGACAGAGCAGAGACACAACAAGAGAGACAAAAAAAGCACAGAAGCACACATTGATCCAGTAATCTGTTCTACATTAGATGGTAATAGCGGGTAAGCCGTCTTCTTTGGATGATGTCACAGTTAACAGAACGCCAGACCAGGTGTACCTACTATGAAGATAAAAGAGAGAAACAGAAAATTAAAGCAGAAATGACAACACGTAATGCATAATTGAAGAACAGTAGAACTCTATAGAGTGAGAAAATTAGATCCTGACGTCCTCCAGTAGCCTAAGCCTATAGCAGTAAAACTATAAAAGGTAGCTCAGAGTAACATGAGCCACTCTAGTTATAAGCTTTGTCAAAAAGGAAGGTTTTAAGATTAGTCTTAAAAGTAGACAGGGTGTCTGCTTCACGGACCAAAACTGGGAATTGGTTCCACAGGAGAGGAGCCTGATAGCTAAAGGATCTGCCTCCCATTCTACTTTTAGAGACTCTAGGAACCACCAGCAGACCTGCAGTCTGAGAGCAAAGTGCTCTGTTAGGAACATACGGGGTAATCAGAGCTCTGATATATGATGGAGCTTGATTATTAAGGGCTTTATACGTTAGAAGAAGAATTTTAAATTCTATTTTTGATTTCACAGGAAGCCAATGAAGGGAAGCTAAAATTGGAGAAATATGATCCCGCTTGTTGATTTTCATCAGAACTCTTGCTGCAGCATTTTGGATCAGCTGAAGGCTTTGAACTGCAGTTTGTGGACTTCCTGATAGTAACAAATTGCAATAGTCCAGCCTTGAAGTAACAAATGCATGGACTAGTTTTTCAGCATCACTCCTGGACAGAATGTTTCTAATTTTGGCGATATTCCGGAGGTGAAAAAAGGAAACTCTGGAAACCTGTTTAATATGGGATTTAAATGACATGTCTTGGTCAAAAATAACACCAAGGTTTTTTACTTTATTACCAGAGGCCAAGTTAATGCCATCCAGATTAAGTGATTGGTTAAGAAGTTTATTTTTTGAGGACTCTGGCCCAAAGATTACAACTTCGGTCTTGTCAGAATTTAGATGCAGGAAATTTAAAGTCATCCAGCTTTTGATGTCATCAAGACATGACTGCAGTTGAAGTAATTGATTGGATTCATCAGGATTTATGGATAAATATAGCTGAGTGTCATCAGCATAACAGTGGAAATTAATCCCATGCTGTCTGATAATTTTGCCGATCGGAAGCATATATTTAGTAAAGAGAATTGGTCCAAGGACTGAACCCTGTGGTACTCCACAGGTGACCCTAGAGTTTAAGGAAGATTTATTATTAACATGAACAAACTGGAATCTGTCCGACAGATAAGATTTAAACCAGCCTAATGCTTTTCCCTTAATCCCTACAGTATGCTCAAGTCTTTGCAGGAGAATATTTTGATCAACTGTATCAAATGCAGTACTGAGATCTAACAGGACAAGTACAGACACAAGTCCATTATCTGAGGCCATGAGAATATCATTAGTGACCTTCACCAGAGCTGTTTCAGTGCTATGATGAGCTCTGAAGCCTGACTGAAACTCCTCAAGTAGGTCATTGCTTTGTAAATGTTCACAAAGTTGATTAGCAACTACTTTCTCAAGAATTTTAGATAAGAAAAGAAGATTAGATATAGGTCTGTAGTTTACTAGCTCATCTTGATCAAGAGAAGGTTTCTTAAGTAAAGGTTTAATAACAGCTACTTTAAAAACCTGTGGTACATATCCATTTACTAAGGATAGATTAATCATGTCTAAAATAGGACCACTGATCAAAGGGAATACCTCCTTAAACAACTTAGTTGGGATTGGGTCTAACACACAGGTAGAAGTTTTAGATGAAGCTAAGATTTTAGATAGCTCAGAAAGCTCTACTGCTTCTAAACAGTTCAAACACTGTGCAGGTTCTAAAGATTCCTCCAATGCTGCCTTACTTATAATAGATAATAGATATAATAGATTGTATTTTACGTATCAGGTACATAATACACACACACACACATACGATATTATACGTAATATAATAACCATTATAACAATTTAAGAAACTAGTTATAATGGTTATATATCAAAAAAGAACATGGAACACAAAAAACATGGTCCATCATATGGGAAGGAGGGACCTGTTGGACCTTTCTATTGCATCCCCTGTCCCTTGATCCGATCAGCCATTTCGACACTGCCCTCTCCAAATCCTTCCTGGTGATCTGTCTGGTTAATGTGTTGTTCTTTAAAGCTCCTGCGGGAAACATATCTTATGGTCACTTTATATGTACCAACACAACTCTCAACTACAATTGTAAAGTCAACTATGTTAAGGTGAAATTTACCAACAAATGATCAGTTTTATATCAATTACCCAAGATTTAAATTGTAATTTTGGGTGAAGTATCCCTTTACATAATTGACTTTACAAACCTGCAAACGTCAGAATGAACTGGGAAAAAGCTAAGAAAAAAAGATCAAAATTCAAAGCTGACTGGCCAAGGCTGTCACATTTTTTTACTTCTTTCTAAAATCTGGCTTTATTAAATTGCCCATAAAAAAATTAAAAACCAAGGAAAAATTACAAAATGTAATTTTTTTGATAAGAACAGCTGTTGACTGGAAGATCTGTGCAAGAAAATCTTGAAAACATTTCTTATATGATAACATTTCTGGAGCACCTGTTTTGAGGGGACATTTATGTCCTTAAGGTGAGGGTATTATTGACATTAGAAAATTAAATTCATAACATACATAAATTTCCCTCGACAGACACAAATATCCTAAAGTTACTATATTACAGTTATTATCCATTATGCACTTACCAAATATGACTTCAAACAGATTTAAAGTCCTGAATTCCTACTTTCCATTCCAGCCCACAAAGTTGTACTGCCTTGACAGGCCATAGTCCATGATGAAGAACATCATACGTCTCGTGGCCTCATCCACAGTCCTCCCACCAATGTCTGACACTGCTGTGACCTAAGGGGGAACAAAAACAGTTCAAAGCTAATTAATTTTTATATCTTACAGGAGTAAACACGATGCAAAGACAAACTCTGGGTCTAGATTATTTCCATTGTTGATTAATCTATTGATTATTTTAACAATTAATTGATTGGTTGCTATAATAATAAAATGTTACAAAATTTTGAAAAATGTCAGTGTTTCCCAAATCTCTTGTTCTGTCAACAAAACATGGAGATACTCAGTTTATTGCTTAAGACTTTTTATGACTCTGTGGTGGCCTCAGCCCTTCTCTACGCTGTCGTCTGCTGGGCTCCAGGCAGCGCAGAACGGGACCGAATGAGTCTGAATAAGCTGGTGAGGAAGGCCACTTCTGTCCTGGGCTGCACTCTGGACTCAGCGGAGGAAGTAGCTGAGAGGAGGGTGTTGTCCAAGTTCACATCCATCATGGACAACACCTTCCACCCCCTGCGCCAGACTGTAGAGCAGCTGAGCAGCTCCTTTAGTGGCAGACTTAGACACCCTGTCTGTAAAAAGGAGCGCTACCGCAAGTCATTCATTCCTGCTGCTATCAGAATATACAGTGCTGCACTGTAACTGTAACCAATGTGCAATAATCTAATTCACTGTGCGATAACCCGTGCAATAATCCTGAAAGAAGTGACTTCTGCTGCTATCAGTAACTGTAACCACAACTGTTATAACTTTGGGCAATAACTAATGTGCAATAATCTATTTAATACACTGTGCTATAACCTGTCCAATGATCCAAAGAACTTCTGCTGCTATCACCAGGTATATATGTCAGTACATGTGTATGTAGGCATATGTATGTGTCACAGGACAGGTTGCCCTGTGACTGGCAACCTGTCCAGGATGGACGAGCCCCCACCCCCCACGACCCCGTGTGACGCCGAGCTGCGTTTCCCCATCAGATACGGCTTGACGTCACACCTGTAGGGAAAAGCCGGTATAAATCGATGAAGGATGGGATGTTAATTTTTTAAAAAGTTTAATAAAATTGCTCAAAGTTTATCAGAAAAAAACATAACTTGCTTTTAAATATGGACATTTTTAATAAGCAAAATGTTAATGTATTTCGTAAAGTTATTGTTGAAGTTAATCTTGGCTGCAGTACTCTGTTTGGCAGATGTTTTGGGGTTGGAGTAAAATGAGTCCATAGATCCACAGACAGGAGGCTTGTTCAGTGGTTTCTAGTACGACTTGCTTCTGCAGTGTCGCTCAACTGCGTGTAAAAATAAAAAAAATTACTTCATAAAAGCTCTCTGAGAATAACCTCTGGCCTCACCCAGTTAGAACCCGCTCTCCAGTCCATGTTGTAGCTGCAGTTTTTTTTTTACGTCGTTTCCTTAATAATCTGTACAAATCAAAATCCTTGTCATTTTATTAAGAGTGTCGTGGTGCGCAGCGGCTCATCAGGTGGAGCTGCTGCATATTGACTGATAGCCGCTCTGACTGCAGCTCTGCCTTCTTTTGTTCAGAAAAGCGCAGGTGAAATTATTTAATTTATTATTTAACTTTTTCCAAATCGGACCCTGTCAAATGCGGGACAAATGCGCGTCATGGTAAATTAGCCTTTACTCTTCGAATTTTAAATAAAGCGTTACAGCGAATATTGAGGAGGTCCCTGATTGGTTTATCAGCTAAGCTGCTGGAAGCCAGTGAATACACGCTGAAAGGTGACATGGCCACAGGTGGAAATAATTCATTAATTAACTGGAGCAGCGACAGTGTGTCTATCGACAGACACGCTTACCGAGGGCAGTTGTTGTCAGATGGTCAATCCGCTCCACTTCCTGACTTGCTGGTTCGCATAAACCCAAAGAAAACCTTTGACCACCACTGCTTTCATTCATGCATCTGTGGCCAGTTTGAGATGTTCTTCCAAAAGTTATGATTGAACACCGATCATAACTTTTGGTCTACGTATACATGTCTGTGCTGGTAGCCAGCGCAGAGCCATAGAGAGAAAGGCTCTGAGCCAGCGGAACCCGGATGTAAACAAGAGCCTTGCTCGCTAGCCTTAGGGCGCTAGCATTAGCGCTATAAGTAGCACCTTAAGACGCTAGAATTAGCCGCAGAACTGAGACTGCTCATCCCACCTCAAGTTGTGGTGGGGGATATTACACTACATGCATATATAATCCAAAAAGCCTTACCTGTTTGTCTGTTTCCCCTCCTAAATTCTCCAATGTGTGGTGCTAATGTTGTTAGCTGTGACATCACGGACTTCTTCCTCAGGCAAACGGACACGTTTCAGATTGTTGGAGTGCGCCCCCTGCTGTTGGGAGTCTTCTTCTTCTCTTGTTCTTTATGAATTTTTCTCACAGTGTGTCATATATGTTCAACTGTGTCTTGTTCCTCACAATATTCACATCTGCCAGTGTTATGCTTCCCTATTTTGAAAAATGTACCATTTAATCCTGTGTGGGCAAATCTAAGTCTTGATATAAGATAAGATAGTCTTTATTGATCTCACATTGGAGAAATTCACTTGTCACATCGGCTCAATAGTCAGTCAATAGTCAGCAGTAGGAAAGGGTGCATCAGTTATATACAGTGTATCTTCCTATATACAGTGGATCAAAAAGAAAGTGAGAAAAAAAGTAAGAATTAAAAAAATACAAAAGAAATCGGAGTAGGCAGGTGATGTCATGTGTACTTCCCGGTTATATACATACATACATACATACATACATACACACACACACATTATATATAATATATATATATATATATATATATATATATATATATATATATATATATATATATATATATATAAATAAATAAATAAAGGCAAGGCAAGGCAAGGCAAATTTATTTGTATAGCACAATTCAGTACAGAGACAATGCAAAGTGCTTTACATGATTAAAATACAGGAAAAGAAAACAGAAAATGTAGACATCAATAAACAGCTGGACTAAAAAAGTTGAACTAATGCTGTTTCAGTAGAACAGTTTAACTAGAACAGTCAAAAACAGTCCTAAACAGATGTGTTTTTAATCTTGATTAAAAAGAACTCAGGTTTTCCGCACTTTTACAGTTTTCTGGAAGTTTGTTCCAGATAAGTGGAGCGTAGGAACTAAATGCTGCTTCTCCTTGTTTAGTTCTGGCTGTAGGTACGCAGAGAAGGCTGGAGCCAGAAGACCTTAGTGCTCTGGATGGTTGATACACTGATAACAAGTCTGTGATGTATTTAGATGCGTTCAGCAGCGTTCTGGATCAGCTGCAGCTGTCTGATCCACTTTTTAGGCAGACCTGTGAAAACACCGTTGCAGTAATCGATTCTACTAAAGATAAACGCATGGATTAGTTTTTCCAGATCCTGCTGAGACATCAGTCCTTTAATCCTGGAAATGTTCTTCAGGTCATAGAAAGCCGATCTTGTATATATATATATATATATATATATATATATATATATATATATATATATATATATATATATATATATATATATATAGGCCTACATACACATGTACTGACATATATTCACTTGGTGATAGCAGCAGAAGTTCTTCCGGATCATTGCACAGGTTATAGCACAGTGTATTAAATAGATTATTGCACATTATTTATTGCCCAAAGTTATAACAGTTGTGGTTATATAGAACAGATTGCTGGATCAATGTGTGCTTCTGTGCTTTTTTGTCTGTCTTGTTGTGTCTCTGCTCTGTCTTCTGTAACCCCCAGTCGGTCGAGGCAGATGACCGTTCATACTGAGCCCGGTTCTGCTGGAGGTTTTTCCTTCCTGTTAATGGGGAGGTTTTTTTTCCCTGTTGCTTCATGCTTGTTCAGTATGAGGGATTGTTGCAAAGCCATGGACAATGCAGACTACTCTCCCTGTGGCTCTACGCTTTTTCAGGAGGAAATGCTGCTTGTCAAGACCTTAATGCAATCAACTGGTTCCCTCGGCTAAAATGTTTATCCATTTTAGCCGCGCAATCCTCCATAATTAAAGTCCGACAGTCCACAGATGGCAACAGTTTGTTGATTCAAAATTAATTGTTCATCCACTTCAGCAACCGATGCATTGGAATTACGCCCTTATGTGTGCACACTATATTTAGATGGCCATCATATCGGTGGTAGCGCTACACATACCTAATCCAGACGAATGATTGTTCAAATCCAGCGCCGAGCTGATCAACTGCGTCCTCACCGATGTCTATCCTGTCCGACGTCACCTCAGGTGAGCTGAGTTCGATCAGCTGATGCTCCACTCCAAACACGTAACCTCCAGCCCAGTCTTATCTTGCGCAATCACCACCATCAACCATGCAGAAACACGTATCTTTACTTATGCACAGTTCGTGAAGATGCACAAACAGTTTTTGACTGGTTTTGTAGCGGCCAAGCCAATACTTTAAGCCACTGAGGTGCTGCATCGGGGTAATAGAGTTGACGCGCTTATTGTTACCGTTTTGGGATGAATTAGAGTCCGAGTCGTCAGGGCATGTTGAACGCTTCGTCCATTTATTTTCCTCTTTGCATATCAAATGTCCATCATACATGAACACATCTCCAGACAACATATAAAGCAGACTTGCTTGCTTGTATTTATCTTTTTGCGGTCAAAAACTGTTTTCCCCTTCCGGGTGGAAAACCTACCTATCAAAGAAAAGTTCCCCCCTTAAAAAGACATGAACGCTAATTACCCAATCAATGCATTTGCGCTCCTACATATAGGATTAAAGATTAAAATCTTATTTCTTTTAAAGGCCAGCTAAAGATATTTTAAAGCTGCTTCCACTTTTGGACGAATGTGTATAAATGGTTTGGTAAAATATGTACCGTGACTTACAGATGACGCCCAAACATTTGGGTGTGCTGCCATCTAGTGTTGGAAATAATAAATGTTTTTTCCTTCAAAACACAATTCATGTTATAAATAATTGTCAAAAAAATATGGTTGGACGTAGCAAAAATGTTTGATAACTTTTGATCCTCTATGTGTGAGGAATTTTTTGGAGTAACTTTGAATGCCATAAGTGTAACGGTTTAGGAGTAGTTTATTCAAATGTAACCCCCAAAAATATGGGAAAATGACATCTTTGATGAGAAATGAATGATTTCCTGTAGGAGGTAGCCCATTGCTTCAAGAGGCTTTTTTGTAGGGGCTATGAAGTTACATGCACTTACCGAGTTTCATAATTCTCAGACAAAGCATGGCTTGGGGCTTACTGATTTAATGCGTTTTTAATGGTTTTCCACAAACCTGATTTTTGCAATGCGACAGCTCAGGCAAATATGCATATTTCATAAAACCTTTGATAACTTTTAAACGTCAATGTCTTAACTGCATGCTGAAAAAATTTGAAAGTAATAGGTTAAAATGCCTAGGACTAGTTCGTTAAAGTTTGAGGCAAAAACGGCCAATATTTTACCCTTTGACCCAAAATAGCAGACTTCCTGTGGGTTTTAGAGCATACACCCAAGAGACTTTTTTTCATAATTTTAAAAAACCTACCTAGGTAAAAAATTTCAGCTTTCTACGTGTTACGGTTTGGCCCAACTCACTCTAGTTGGCGCTGTTGAGCAGGTTTGCCACGCCCGTTTTCAATTACACTAAAATCATGCGATTTCTCACGGGGGACAATTTTGGGCAAAGTTTGGTGAGTTTTCATGCATGTTTAGGCCTCCAAAAAGCCGTTTCAAAAGTCCCAAGAATAAATAATAATAATAATTAAAGCCGCAAGCGGCGATGAGCGGCCCTCGCAGCCAAGCACCGCTGGGGTACGCGCACCTCCTCCCTCCAGCCACCGCAGAAGCTGTCACGCATTTTCCCTGCCCTTCCACCGGGCGATTCACACGAACCCGTACGGCAGCGCTCCACCCCCCCCCACCCGACTCACAAAAAATCAGGTGCAGATCGGTCGATGCAGCGAGGAGATACAATCGTTCGGCGGGCCGTACGTTTGACACCCCTGGTTTAAACATTATTTTACTGGTTGAAATGCAGTTAAAAGTCTTCAGCTGAAAGGTTGTTGCACACAAATAAAACTTGTTTTGCACACAAAAAGATATGTTTCACACAAAAAAATTGTTTTGCAAACTGTCCGCCTACCTTGCGCTCAAAATATCATTTATAAGTTTTCCTCGAGTACAAAATGGTCTCTGCTCGCACAAAACAGCCTCTGCTCGACTACGATACAATCCCACCCACGCTGCGGTAAATTTGTGCCAAAAGTCACGTGATGCATTAAGAGTTGTTGTTGTTCAGACTTCCCGACATTGAGAAGAATTCAGTTATCTCTAAACTATTGGGCTAATTTACAGGGTCATAGTGAAGATCATCCAGCACAGACCACTTTAACATCTTGTTGGGAAATGGAGAACAGGGAGAGAAGAAGCTTTGGGTAGACAGTTAGACAAAAAGCAATGGAATTAGAATTAACTGATTTAATGTTCAGTTCAACAGTACCACTGACAGCAGTACAACCTTGGATACTACCTGAAGCTAAAGTAGATCTAACACTATTACGAAAGGGAAATAAGGTCAGGGTTTTTTTTTTTAAATTCAAATACAATACAGGAATATATTAATATTTACTAGTTTCATTCAGATCTACACAGATGCATCAAAAAAGTTTAGATAACAAGATAGGAGTATCTTTTATTGTTCCAGAGTTTCATATTACAGTAGGAAAGAGGACAAGTAATAATATATCAGTATACACAAGAGAAATGTTAGCAATTTTGTTTGCAATGCAATGGGTAGAAGAAATAAGACCTCTGAGAGTGATTATTTGTTCAGATTCATCTTCATCACTAATCAGTTTACCGATAAAACACTCAGACAGTAGACCAGATATTTTGATAGAAATCCAGCAAACATTATACAGAATTCAAATGATGGACATTACAGTCATATTTTTGTGGGTACCAGCACACATGGGAGTTAAAGGAAATGAAATGGCAGATAAGGCTGCAAAGGAGGCTACAACAAGAAAAGACATTGATGTGTCAGTTAAAATTAGTAAGATGGAAATAAAGAGCATAATTAAACAGAAGATGAAGGAAAGGTGGCAAAAGCAATGGGAGGAAGAGAGGAACAGAAGATGGTTTTACATGATCCAGAGGAGAGTGGGAAAAATGAGATGGGCAGGGAAGAACATAGGAGAAGAAACAATTATATCAGGACTTAGATTTGGGCACACAGGATTAAATAATACATTATTCTAAATAAGTAAACATAACAATGGCAGATGTGAATATTGTGAGCAACAAGAGACAGTTGAACACGTTATGGTATACTGTAGGAAGTACGAAAGAGAAAGGAGAGAAATGGTCCAAAATCTAAAAAGGAAAAGAATACAATTTGATTTAATAGAAATACTTAGAAAAACTCCAGAGATAATTGTTATGTGATTATTTTTCATTATCTTAGATTAATAAATGTAATTGAGAGGATTTGAAATCTTTTTTTGGTTTTGTTTATATTGTTTTGTTAATTTGATTGTGACTTGTTTTGTTTAGTATAAATAATTCTGATCCACACTCCATACCAGTTGGTGGCGGTAATGCACCATTTGGTTGCGTGCCAACCGGCAAAAAAAATCCATAAAGAAAAAGAAGAAGCAGAAGACTTCCCGACAGCAGGGGGCGCACCTGAAAAAAACTGAAAGGCGCCGGTTTGGCTGAGGAAGAAAGACGTGATATCACAGCTAATAGCAGGGACGTGCAGAGGGGGGCGGGGGGCTTGGTCACCTGCCCCTTTGCCCCTTGATGCCCAAAGTGCCCTTTTGTCAGTGTTTTTTTATGTGTGTGTGTGTGTGCATGTCCAAAATAAAAATAATTTAGATCTAAATTGCCACAGTTACCGTGGCACGGTTACATGATCCACATAACGTGCCTCACTTTTCCCTTCTTCTCCTCTCGCAGCTCCGCGGCTGCTGCTGCCGCTGTCTGACTGCCTGCCCCTTTAAATCGGCAGCACACGTGACTGTGCTCTGTGCATTTTTTTAAACTTAACTCTCATTGGTTGTACTGCCTTAAATCCCGCCTTTCCTCTTTCTGATTGCTAGCGCGTGTGTGCGTGCTTATTTGCTTGGAGCGCAAGATTTAAATTTCAATTCATACAGGTATACTGCCGTTACCTCAATTAATACTTGACAACAAACTAGTCCCAGTTAAAGGTATACTATGCAACCGGGGTTGATTTTCCAGCGAGGCTCCCCCCAGAGGGCGAAAGTAAAAGTGCACTGTCGTAAAGATGCTCAGCTGTTCTCCTGGTTTCTCCATCAAGCCAGGTGCGGTTGTTTGTAGGTGGGGTTGTATTTCCCCTAACCCTAACATACATAAATTTCCCTCGACAGACACAAATATCCTAAAGTTAGTATATTACAGTTATTATCCATTATGCACTTACCAAATATGACTTCAAACAGATTTAAAGTCCTGAATTCCTACTTTCCATTCCAGCCCACAAAGTTGTACTGCCTTGACAGGCCATAGTCCATGATGAAGAACATCATACGTCTCGTGGCCTCATCCACAGTCCTCCCACCAATGTCTGACACTGCTGTGACCTAAGGGGGAACAAAAACAGTTCAAAGCTAATTCATTTTTATAGCTCACAGGAGTAAACACGATGCAAAGACAAACTCTGGGTCTAGATTATTTTCATTGTTGATTAATCTATTGATTATTTTAAACAATTAATTGATTGGTTGCTATAATAATAAAATGTTACAAAATTTTGAAAAATATCAGTGTTTCCCAAATCTCTTGTTCTGTCAACAAAACATGGAGATACTCAGTTTATTGCCATAAATGAGCAAAGAAAACAGAAATATTCACATTTATGAAGCTGAAATCAGAGACGTAGGACTCTTTTGTTGGGTGTTCACGTCAGTAATAAGCTGGACTGGACTCATAACACCGACGCTCTGCATAAGAAGGGCCAGAGCCGCCTCCACCTCCTGAGGAGGCTGAGTTCCTTTGGAGTGAGCAGGCCCCTGCTTAAGACTTTTTATGACTCTGTGGTGGCCTCAGCCCTTCTCTACGCTGTCGTCTGCTGGGCTCCAGACAGCGCAGAACGGGACAGAATGAGGCTGAATAAGCTGGTGAGGAAGGCCACTTCTGTCCTGGGCTGCACTCTGGACTCAGTGGAGAAAGTAGCTGAGAGGAGGGTGTTGTCCAAGTTCACATCCATCATGGACAACACCTTCCACCCCCTGCACCAGACTGTAGAGGAGCTGAGCAGCTCCTTTAGTGCCAGACTTAGACACCCTGTCTGTAAAAAGGAGCGCTACCGCAAGTCATTCATTCCTGCTGCTATCAGATTATACAGTGCTGCACTGTAACTGTAACCAATGTGCAATAATCTATCTAATTCACTGTGCGATAACCTGTGCAATGATCCGAAGAACTTCTGCTGCTATCACCAGGTGAATATATGTCAGTACATGTGCATATATATATATATATATATATATATATATATATATATATATATATATATATATATATATATATATATATATATATATATACAGGGGTTGGACAATGAAACTGAAACAACTCTCATTTTAGTGTGGGAGGTTTCATGGCTAAATTGGACCAGCCTGGTGGCCAATCTTCATTAATTGCACATTGAACCAATAAGAGCAGAGTGTGAAGGTCCAATTAGCAGGGTAAGAGCACAGTTTTGCTCAAAATATTGCAATGCACACAACATTATGGGTGACATACCAGAGTTCAAAAGAGGACAAATTGTTGGTGCACGTCTTGCTGGCGCATCTGTGATCAAGACAGCAAGTCTTTGTGATGTATCAAGAGCCACGGTGTCCAGGGTAATGTCAGCATACCACCAAGAAGGACGAACCACATCCAACAGGATTAACTGTGGACGCAAGAGGAAGCTGTCTGAAAGGGATGTTAGAGTGCTTACCCGGATTGTATCCAAAAAACATAAAACCACGGCTCCCCAAATCACAGCAGAATTAAATGTGCACCTCAACTCTCCTGTTTCTACCAAAACTGTCCGTCGGGAGCTCCACAGGGTTAATATCCACGGCTGGATTCAGAGTGTCTGAAAACATAAAGTACATTTTGCTGCATTGACGTGTATTCTCTCTGAGCGCAGCTTGGTCTGACCTAAGATGGCCGCTCTGTCGGCACGCCTCTCACAGACGGGGCGTCTACGTCATGGGTTAAAGCTAAAATAATCAGTTTGACTGAAAAAAAATCCTAGTCAGCCCATATATTCCCGGGACCGTGGAAATAATGCCACATTAGTTACCTCACTTGCTTATTGTGCAGAGTTAACTTGAACCAAATCTGGTAGTTTTACAATATCCACTGACCATTCATGTCTCTGTCCCACCTTTCAGCTTCAGAGCCTTGGTGTCTTCCTGGACAGCCTCCCATCCTCTCCTCCACTGTCCACATCCATAACATCACCTGGTTAACTTTCATATCGGGAACATCAAGTTCTTCCTTAACACTTTAACCAAACTGGTCCACAGTCCACTTTACACTGTCAGCTCCCTTCCCTCCCTGTCCTCCAGAAAACCTCCATAAACTACAACTAGTACAAAAGACAGCAATTTACATCTTTACATCATCTACTTCACATCTGAACATTACCTCCACTGGCTCCCTGTCACCTTCAGTATAAATTAATCATATGAACAAACAAGGCCAACCACAACCTGGACAATGCAGGACATATAACCAACACTATGATGTCATACATTTTAGTTTAACACTGATCGCACATTACAAGGTCCCTGATTGGTTTATCAGCTAAGTTGCTGGAAGCCAGTGAATACACGCTGAAAGGTGACATGGCCACAGGTGGAAATAATTCATTAATTAACTGGAGCAGCGACAGTGTGTCTATCGACAGACACGCTTACCGAGGGCAGTTGTTGTCAGATGGTCAATCCGCTCCACTTCCTGACTTGCTGGTTCGCATAAACCCAAAGAAAACCTTTGACCACCACTGCTTTCATTCATGCATCTGTGGCCAGTTTGAGATGTTCTTCCAAAAGTTATGATTGAACACCGATCATAACTTTTGGTCTACGTATACATGTCTGTGCTGGTAGCCAGCGCAGAGCCATAGAGAGAAAGGCTCTGAGCCAGCGGAACCCGGATGTAAACAAGAGCCTTGCTCGCTAGCCTTAGGGCGCTAGCATTAGCGCTATAAGTAGCACCTTAAGACGCTAGAATTAGCCGCAGAACTGAGACTGCTCATCCCACCTCAAGTTGTGGTGGGGGATATTACACTACATGCATATATAATCCAAAAAGCCTTACCTGTTTGTCTGTTTCCCCTCCTAAATTCTCCAATGTGTGGTGCTAATGTTGTTAGCTGTGACATCACGGACTTCTTCCTCAGGCAAACGGACACGTTTCAGATTGTTGGAGTGCGCCCCCTGCTGTTGGGAGTCTTCTTCTTCTCTTGTTCTTTATGAATTTTTCTCACAGTGTGTCATATATGTTCAACTGTGTCTTGTT